>PVJX010021541.1:0-31747 GCA_004027295.1 Dolichotis patagonum | reverse complement strand
TTTCTCTGGTTTTGGTACTAGAGTGATATTTGCTTCCAGGAATGATTTAGGAAGAATTGCTTCCCTTTCTATTTCATTGAAGAGTTTCAGGAGTGTTGGAATTAAGTCTTCTTTGTATTTCTTGTAGAATTCTGCAGTGAATCCATCTGGGCCTGGACTCTTCTTTGTAGGCAAGGACTTAATTACATTTTCAATTTCAATAATAGAAATTGGGTTATTGAGCAGTTTTACATATTCTTCATCCAGCTTTGTTAGTTCATATGTATCTAGGAATCTGTCTATTTCTTCAGTGTTATCGAACCTATGAGAGTAGAGGTTTTTGAAATAAGTGTTGAAATTTCTGTATTTCAACCGAGCCTCTAGTAATTTCACCTTTTTAATTCCTTATTGCATGAATTTGAGTTTTTTCTTTCCTTTTTTAAATAAGGTTGTCCAGGGGCTTATCAATTTTATTTATTCTTTCAAAGAACCAACTCTTTGATTCATTGATCCTTTGTACTGCTTGCTTAGACTCTATGGCATTAATTTCTGCTCTGACCTTTATAATTTCTTCCCTTCTTTTGGCTTTTGGCTTGGCTTGCTCTTCTTTTTCTAGATGTTTGAGTTGTAGCACCAGTTTGTTTATTTGTGTTCGTTCTGTCTTCCTGATGTGGGAACTCAATGCAATAAATTTTCCTCTTAGGTCTGCTTTCATTGCATCCCACAAAATCTGGTAAGTTGTGTCTGTATTTTCACTTGCTTGTAAATATTGTTTAATTTCTTCTTTAATTTCCTAGGTTGGAAGTCATTTTCCTTTAGGATCTAAAATACTTCACTCCATGCCCTTCTTGACTTCATTGTTCATGTTGAGAAGTCTGCTGTGATTCTGATAGGCTCTCCTTTATAGGTGATCTATGTCTTCTCTCTAATAGCTTTTAATATTCTGTGCCTATGCTGGATTTCTGGGATGTTGATTATTATATGTCTGGGTATAGTCTTATTTTGTCTATGGCTAATTGGAGTTCTATATGCTTCACTTATCTGTATGTCAGTTTCTATTCCCATGTTTTGGAAATTTTCAGCTACTTCTGTAAATAGCCTCTTGATATCATTTGTGTTGCCACCTTCTTTTTCATTTATACCTATCAACCTTATGTTGTTTTTCTTTGCATCATCTTGCAGCTGTTGAATTGTTATTTCCTGATTCTTTGTTATTTTTAAAAGATCTTTCCTTTCCTATTCACTAGCTGCAATCTTGTCTTCAAGGTCTGAAAGTCTATCTTCACTTTCATTAAGGCAGTTTTGACAACTTTTGATGGTATTCTTGATTTCCTGTATATCTCTTTGAACCTGTTTCATGCATTGTTTGTTTCTTATATTGTTCATTCAAAGTTTCCATCTTTTTGCATTGTTCCTCTAATTTTTAACTATTGAATGGCCAAAAACTGAAAGCCTTTACCTTAAAATCAGGCACAAGACAAGTATATCCATTATCACCACTCCTATTCAATATAGTGCTGGAAATACTAGCCAGAGCAATTAGACAAGAGAGTGAAAGAAAAGGAATAAGGATAGGAAAAGAAGAAGTTAAATTATCATTATTTGCAGATGACATGATACTCTATCTGCAAGACCCCTAAAACTCCATCAAAAGATTCCTAGGCATAATAAATAAATTTGTTAATGTAACTGGATATGAAGTCAACACTCAAAGATCAATAGCATTTCTATACACAGACAACAAACTCACTGAGAAAGAAATAAAAGAAGCCACATCCTTCACAATGACATCCAAAAAAATGAATCAATCTAACAAAAGAAGCAAAAAAATCTATTCAGGGAAAATTATAATACCCTGAAAAAATAAATTGAAGAGGATCTCAGAAAATGGAAAGACATTCTTCTTTAGATGCATTCAGCACTTCTTTTGTTACATTTATCATTTCTTCTTTGACCTGGGAGATTATTTCTGAGTTCTTTTATAGCTTCCCAGAATTGTTTCTTTACTTCAGTTGTTATCATTTCAGGAGTTTCAGGTGTATGGCTTACATTTTCTTCTATGTCCATGTCTCGTAGGCTTGCTTGGGATGGGCTGGAGATTTGAGATTGTATTTTTCTCTTTCATCTTGTCTTTTTCCTATATTCTCTTAGGGAAGCTAAAGGCAAGGTCTCATTTGTTTCTTGAATTGAGAATATCTATGTGTACTGCAGGGAGTTTCCCCAGTTTAGCAAGATCTTACCAGGTGGTTCCAAGCCACTATGTGTCACTGGGTAGGGCCCTACCAGTCTTGGAGCCACATGCCAAGGCTTCCTCATGGGATGGAAATCACTGTGCATACTTTTGGCTTGCAAAGTGGAGTGCAAGTGGCTGGGGGTTGCTGGGCAGGGCCCAAATAGGCCTGAAGGGAACTTCTGATGTGTCCTTCAGTGATGTGGGATGCTGGGCAGTGCCCTACCAATCTCAGAGTGATGCACCAAGGCTTACCCATGGGATGGAAATCATTGCAAGCACTTTTGGCTCACAAGGCAGTGCAGGTGGCTGCGGGCCACATGGGGGTCACTGGACAGGACCCAAATAGGCCCAGAGGGATCTTCCAGTGGGTCCTCTGGTGATGGGGAATGCTGGGCAGGTTCTTAACAATCTCAGAGTGATGTGCCCTCTACTTGGTTTTAAAAATCAGCTTAATAACATTCACTGACAAAAATAAAAACAAGTCAAATTCAAAATCTCCCAGTAAGCCAGCCAGGCATGATTGCACACACTTGTAATCCCAGAACTGGAGAGGCTGAAGCAGGAGGTTTGCCATGAGTTTGAAGTCTATGTAGACTACATAGTGGGTTCAAGGCCAGCCTGAACTACATAGTAAGACTCTGTTAAAAAAAAAAAAAAGAAACTTCCCAGTAAAATGGATAAAAGGCTGTCACATGTAAAACTTTTAAGAAAAGTAGAAAAAGTGATTAGTAGAAAAGGTGGTGACTATTGAAATTAGCTCTCAGAACATATTCACAAAATACAAGTGAATATAAATGATTTCATAGCTTGTATTTTGACTACCTTGTTCATTTTTATGACACGTATGACCTAGTGCCTCACATCAGAGAAGTCTTCAGTACATATTTTGTGAATGAGTGAAGGAGCCTTTTCACATGTTCTTCTGACACATGATATCCTGAGTTATCAGCATCATGAGGGGAGCTCCTGTGGTAATAAAAGACTCTGGGCTCTGTCTCTCTGTGGCCAAGGCAGAACAGGAGGCTGCATTTCAGGGAAGTCTGTCACCACAGCTTATTCTCAACTTGGTGGCTGCAGATTCAAGTACATTTGGAAGGCTGACCAACTCAAGTTGAATAGCAGGATCAAGAAATAAGTGACTGTATGGCACACATTCTAGGGTCCACATACTGTAGTAGACACCAAGGGCTATTTCCCCAGCAAAACTGTAATTTAAAGACTAAGTATATGAGATTAATTTGTAGTATTACAGGAATGAACATGCAAGTGTGTCCTAGAGGTATTTAGAAATTGACCTCTGAGGTGCTTCAGGAGTCTCTTCTCTGCTCTATGCTCCTTATGCAGTTATTTGGTATTTGCTTTTAGGAAACCTGGCATGCTAACAGAATTTAAAGATCTTTGGGATGACTTTGGAAAAACTTCCAAACCTGTGAGAATTAAACGGAAGTTCTAAAATCTTCAAGTGAGGTATTATTAGTGTTTGTGGTGCATTTGTGACCTAGCAGATTGCCAGCTCTTAGAAAAGCATTTTGTGAAAAGACAAATGACACAGGGCAGACGTGACTCTCAGCCCTTTGATACAGTAAGACATCCAATCTATTACTGAGACCTCTCTTTTCCTCCTAAATATAACTTGACTGTGTCTATTTTTCTCTAATCCCACTGCCACTGTCCTAGTCCAGGTCATAGCTATTTATAACCTAAACTTCTACAGAAGCTTCCTTGCTAGAGACCGGTCTGTGGCATGGCAAATATTCAAGAGGAAACATTTAAATTTTAATGCCTCTTTTAATGCATTTGTACACACACACAAATACACATGCACATCAATGCAAATATACACACACACAGGCTTATAATAAGCAGGCACCCCTGGAGTCATACAGCTTGGAGATATTGCCATTTTCCTTTCCCTTCTTAAGATTCATTTTCCCTTTTTATTTATTGTTCTTTCTAGAATATTTCAAACACATGAAAAAATGCAAAAAGTGCTATAAAATATATCCCATGCATGTGGCACTGAACTCTTTTACACTGTATCATTTAGGGCTGAGGATGTAGCTCAGTGGTAGAGCTCTTGACTAATATGAGTGAAATTCTGATTTCAATTCCTAGTACCAAAAAAGGCACCCTGTACCATTTATAAAAAATGATTTTGGAGCTAGATAATCTAATTGCTGATAATGAAATATAACACACAGAGAAAAGATTTAAAGAACAAATACTCATACACCTACCACTCAGCTTAATAAACAGTATTTCCAAATCCCTTTGAAGCTTTTTATGTGCTCCTTTGCAAACCAGCTGGGTCCTCACAGACAGAACTACTCTCCTACATTTAAGGCAACTCTTCCTTTGCATTTCTACACACACACACACACACACACACACACACACACACACACACACACACAGAAAGAGAGAGACAGAGACAGAGAGAGAGACAGAGAGAGAGACAGAGAGAGAGACAGAGAGAGAGAAAGTTTTGCCTGATGTTTGACTGTTTTGGTTTGTGTTTGGATGTCCCTGCAAAGCCTCATCCAGTCATGGAGGCAGCTAAATCTAGCATTAGTGATTGGTTCATTGTCTAGTGCTGGGATTGGCAATATGAATACTACACTCACCCAGGAATGACTAGCCAGCATACAATATAAGGAAAAGAAGGAGATATGTTCTTCCATTCTTTTGCTGTTATCACCTTTGGTACTTGCAACTGCCATGATGGGCTACCCTGTGCCATGCCAGCCTGCCTTGGAACCAGCTGAGTATGGATTGAAGCCTCCAAAATTGTAAGCTAAATAAACCTTTCTTACTTCATTTTGGGCATCAAGTATTTTTGTCTCAACAACAAGAGAAAAGTAACCAAGACAGAATTTGGTACTGGAAGTGGGGCCATTGCTGTCATTGCACCTGAACATGTAATTCAAGAACCTTTGGAAATGGCTTGTGGTAAGAGTTTGGAAAGATTTGGAGATGCCACCTGAAAGAGTGGTGCTGGAATGCCTTAGGCTCTTTTGTATGGGAAATTCTGGTCAGGAAACCAGAAGGCTGATAGAAATCCTGCTGGTAGATACCAAGCTCAGAAGGTTTCTGCTGGGAAGAAGGACTGTATTCGTTGTCCAGACAATGTGTGTTATAGCTTGGCAGAAAGTTTGCATTTTGCTCATGTTCAGAGACTTTGCCTGAGACGGAGATTAAAGGTGGTGGACTAACTAATCTGGCAGAAGAAATTTTAAAGCAGTTGAAAGTTGAGGCAAAGACATGGCTATTGATGGGGGCTTTTAGCCAGATTTACGTTGAAAACCAAGAGCAAAGAGTCCAGAATGTTGATTTGAAACATTGTGAGTTTGACTTGGAAAAAAGCTCCTGTAAAGTTGTGAACTATAGAGACAGAGCTGAGATCTTGATTGCCAAAAAGGAACAGAAGAATAGAGAAGATGGCCTGGGAGCATCATGGGAAGTAGTGGTTCTCCACCCTTTGTAACCTCAAAACTGCAGAAGCAAAAGACTCTTTTGAGGAGAAAGCCATAGAGTGCCATGTTCCAGAATCACAGTGGCAGCCATACAAAGTTCCAAAATGGTGGTGGCCACACCAGGCTGCAGACTGGTGGTGGCATAGAGGATTTGTTTCTCAGAATCAGGTTCAGGGTGCTCAGTGATCCAGCCACTCAACCTGTACAACCACAAGAGAGGAAAGCCTGGCTGCTGTTCCATCTCCAGCAGACCTTGGCATCATCCATGTGTCACTGATTTTAGAATGCAAAAGTTCTGAGGTTAAAAAGGCTTCTATCCCAATTTCAGAAGGCCTGGGAGGCTATACTGACAGGGTAGTATATGAAGCTGTGTGTGTGAAGCCAAAGGTGCAGTGCAGAACCCAGAAGTTTGGAAAAGCCAAGAGCATGGAAACCTGCAAGGAAAGAGCAAAGCCAGCCCAAGAGAAAAGCCATGGCAGTTACCGCCATTGGAAGTACCATGGAGGTGGAGTTATGCAAGCCTTTTGGAGTTCACAAATTACCACAAAAAGCTTCAAATGTTTCATATGGAGCTATAGGACATAATGTTTGCCCTGCTGGATTTTGAGCTTGTTTTGGTTCCAGTCCATTGTATCCCCCTGTTTGTACCTTTTCAAGTGGTAATGTTTATCATATGCCATTGTATGTTGGAAGTGTTTAACTTTGTGTGTGTGTGTGTGTGTGTGTGTGTGTGTGTGTGTGTGTGTGTTGGGGATTGAGCTCATGACCTCATAACTTTCTTTTCTTTAATTCTTTAAAAAGGGTTTAAACTTAAACAAAGCTATACAGCACTGACTATGTAATATAATCCTGCCCTGGCTTCAGCAGGAGGTCAGGTAAGGGAGACTGAATGGTTTGTGTCTCCCTACATCTCTGTAGCCACTTATTGCCATGATGGTTGAAAAGCCCTTGTGCCTCAGACACATAGAAAGATGTCTCCCAGCTGGAAAAGTCTTGAAGGAAGGAAGTTGCAGGCACAGACCTTAAGGAACTCTGAAGATAATTTATTATAATGGATGGAGTTAGGCTCAGAGAACCAGAAGCAGCATTGGTTCCTAAGATCAAAAGGTATGGCTAAGACTGGGAGAGCAGCAAGTGATACTGGAACTCAATGGAAGCTAATCACTTTCCCAGGGTATGTGCACTACTGAAAAGGAGCTGTGGGTGCTGAAATAGACATGCTCACACAGCCCATCACAGCCTCTGTGTGATATAAACTTTGGTGCCCCCAATTTCACTAGCATTGTGTGTTGTGGATTCCAAGCTAAGCCAAACACTCAAGTAGTAGAAGCAATGGGAACCACTCTGACCCTGGAATGCAAGGTTGAATTCAATTCCTGAATGCTCACAAGTATCTCGAGAAGATTCTTTGAAATCCTTTGAGAGAAAGTTAATACAGGAGACTAAAATCCCTATAATCATTCATGTGGTAAATCTGAACACATGAAACTTAGCAAATAATAGTAATGGAATTAAATATATTTTCCTTATATGCTAATGTGTGAGACATTTGTGAACATCTCCCTCTCACCTAGATTTTCTTTACTAGGTTACATATCTAGCTGTGCTGTGAACTTTTCTACCTATGTATTTTATAGTACCAAAAATTCAACATATCAACACATGAATTCATTATATCCTCTCTTTCCCCCTCCTCCATTAAGATTCCTTATTTTAGTAAGACAACATCTCTTTCTCCTAGTTACTCAAGTCAGAAACTTGTGCATCATATTTTATTCCTATGTCTACTAAAACTAACCCACATATGCAGTCCACTAGGTCTTACCTACTTTATGTTGTAAATTGATCCCTCATCATCCCAAAGACCCTAACTTATATTAGACCAACATCATCTCCACCCAGGTTATCACCCCCCAACTGATTTTGCTTCTGAGGAGATGAGGACTTCAACTAATCCTCAATGGAATAGGTTCTTAACTTGCCATCGAGAAGCATTTAAGGACACATCGATGACAGACAGTGGTGGATTTTCAAAGAAGCACACTCACAAAGAGAGTGAGTGTTTGAGGGGTGAGGTGCATTATGGTCTGGGTTTGTGTGTTTTTAAATCATCTTGGGATTTCCTCAAGATGATGAACTAAGATGTGTATTCCCAGTGTTTGTCAAGTTACCCATCAGTGTACTTGATTAGATAAAACTGTTCATATAAAGGTTGGAGATATGGTACCCAAGTAACAGTGCTGTTTCCTTGAGGGTATAAGTCTGTGGTCTTGGTGAATCTGTGGTATCAACAGAAAGCACTGGCTCAATTTATAGGCTTATTGTATCTTTAAGACTCTTGGGAGCTTTTTCATTTTATGTAATCCCATTTGTTGATTCTTGATATTACTTTCTGTGATACCGTACTGCTGTTCAGGAAATCTTTACCCATGCCTATGGCTTCAAGTGTTTCCCCTATGTTATATTCCAGCAGCTTCAATGCTTGTGTTTTTATGTTTTTATCTTTGATCCTCTTTGATTTGATTTGAGTACAAGGTGAAAGGTACAGATTTAGTTTCAAGCTGTGCAGGGATATCCACTTTTCCTGTTTAAAGAAGGTATCTTTCTCCAACATATGTTTCTGCTTCTGTGTAGAAAATCAGATGGCTATAGGCATGTCTTGTTTCTGTGTATTCTGTTTTAATTCATTCAACTACATTCTATTTTTGTCAGTATCATGTAAATTTTGTTACTATAGCTTTATGGCATAACTTGAAACCAAGAATTGTGACACCTCTCACTTTGATCTTTTTACTTGGGATTGCAGTGGCTATTCTGGGCCTTTTCTAGTTCTATATGAATTTAGGATTGTTTTTTCTAATTGTGTGAAGAATGTCCTTGGTATTTTAATAGGGACTGCATTGAATCTGTAGATCACTAGCAAGAATCAACAAATGTGATTACACCAAATTTTAAAGCTTCTGCACAGCAAAGTAAACTACTGTAGAATGAAAGGACTACCCACAGAATGAGAAAAAAACTGTCAGCTATTCATCTGATAAAGGACTAATATCTAGAATATATAAGGAACTAAAAATCTTAATCCCAAAAAACCAAATTACCCAATTAAAAATGGATGAATGAACTGGTAAAACGTTTTTAAAAGAAAATATCATGAAAAAGTTAATGAAATGGTCATCTTTAACCTTCAGAGAAAAACAAGTCAAAACAACTGAGAGACTCTCTCTTATGCTGATCAGAATGGCTACCATCAAGAATACAAAAAAACAACAAATGCTGGCAAGGAAATGGGGAAAAAGAAATCCTTCTACATTATTGGTGGGAATGTAAACTATTACAACCACTATGGAAATCAGTGTGGAGCTTCCTAAAAAAGGAAAGAAAGAAAGAAGAAAGAAGAAAGAAAGAAAGAAAGAAAGAAAGAAAGAAAGAAGAAAGAAAGAAAGAAAGAAGAAAGAAAGAAAGAAAGAAAGAAGAAAGAAAGAAAGAAAGAAAGAAAGAAAGAAAGAAAGAAAGAAAGAAAGAAAGAAAAACTGAACTAAAAAATGGAAATTTCATTTGATCCAACTGTGCCTTTCCTGGCTCTACCCTCAAAAGACCTAAAAATATCTTACTATAGTGATATATGAATGCATATGTTTATAGCAGCACAATTCATAATAATTTATCTCTGGAAGCAGTTTAGGTGTACATCAACAGACATAAAGATAAGCAAACTGATTTATATACCATATAGATAGACATAGATGATACAGGATAGATGTTCTTTAGCCATAAAGACTAAAATCTTTGTAAGAAAATGAGTGAAGCATGAGATAATAATGTTAAGTGAAATAAGTCAAAGAAACAAATGTTTCATGGTTTGTCGTACATGAGAATATAAAATGCTATAATATAAATATATAAATAAACAAACATAAAGAAGAGATACTAGGAAACAAGGCAGACTTGGAGCTGGACAAGGAGACCAAGGGAAGGAAGCAATAAGGGAGAGGGGGGTTGGAGTATTGAAAATAATCAAGATATGTTTTATTCATATACCATTTCTCCAAAACAAACATCATTATTCTGTGTTTCAATTAAATTAACAATTAAAAATAAAGACTCTTTGGAATTTAGTTGTAGCCAGGAAGAGAAAATTCAGGCTAAGAGGTGAAGAATGGTCATCTTTGTGGCCTAAAAATGTAGCTTTTTTAAAGAACAATTTTTAAATTATTATTTCCTTGTCTCCTTGCTATCTTTATTTTTTCTGTCTTACCTCAGTCTTCCGACCTCCAATTCTGCTTATCTAACTACCTCTCCCATTGTGATTTTTTACCCAAAAGCCAGAATAATTATTCTAAAATTCTGACCTGGGCATTATTCTTCCCAAATTTTGGAAAACATTTTATTGACATCTCCACCATAATGCCCAAGTATTAGCAAGATGTGACTCACCAGGGCCCTGGAGTATGGCAATGCTTGATACTCACCCTAAGAATGTGAGTAGCATGGAAACCTGGACAGTTTTTGCATGTCTCCTTATCCCTTGATGTAAAAACCAATACAAGGGATTCTGGTCATTCCACTAGTAGTAGCACAGAACTCAGTGTTGCAAGTTGATTGCTTGTCTTTTTAATTTTTCTGTGTATTTTCCACTATGCAGAAATTTTTAATTTATATATAATCAAGTCTAGATTTTTTTCTTTTATGATTTTGGGGGTTTGAGTTATACTTAGAAAATTCTTTGTCTGTTTTAAAATTATAGAAATATTTCCTATGTTTACACCTAATATTTCCATGATTGTATTCTGCACATTTAAATAATACATTTGCACTACAGTAATAAAACCAACATGGTACTGGAATAAAAACAGACCTGACGATCAATTGAATAGATTGGAAGATACAACCACAACCACAAACTCACTCAACCACCTTATCTTTGATAAAGGGGCCAAACATGCTCGCTGGAAGAATGACAGTCTCTTTAACAAATGCTGCTGGAAAAATTGGCTATCCATATGCAGAAGACTAAAACTAGACCCATGCCTATCACCATGTACTAAACTAAAATCTAAATGGATCAAAGATCTAAATACTAAAACAGAAACACTAAATCTGCTGGAAAACAAAGTGGGTAAAAATCTCAAAGATATAGGGGTAGGAAGAGAATTCATGAACAAGAATCAAACTACACAGGAAATACTTCCCAGAATCAATAACTGGGACCATATCTTGACTCTCATCTTTTCCAGTAGTTCTATTTTTTTATTCCTGCATGGATATAAGTTTTGTTTATTAATTATGGAGTTATTTAACAAAAAAGTTCTAATTGCTTTTAAAGCTAAACTTTTACTATGAGACTTCTTTTGTTGAAAGATTTAATCCTTGTATCTTAATTATTGAGTTTTGTGTATGAAATAACTTGATTTCACTGACACATTTACTATATAACAAAATAATAACTTAACCAAATGCATATTTTTACACTGTAATAGTCAAATGCCTACCAGCTTACATGATTTCTTTAGAATCTTCTTTCAAGGACACTATTTAAAAACCATCATTTTATAAGTACAAATAGAGATTTTTCCAGATTTACTGTATGATAACCTTCTTTAATTACTAAGAATAATTTTAGTATTCCTGATGAGGAGTAGCCAACAACATTTGTAACATTAGCTTTTTGAAAAACTAAATATCTATAATTCTGGACCTGCACACAGTAGTGGCAAATTAAAGTCAGAGAAAGTTGTTTGAGGTGCCTGATCTAGAGATACTGTTAGACTTTACTATCACTTTTTGGTGAAGAATTATTTAATATAATACATGCATCATTAAAGCTATTAATCTCATTCACATTTAAGTCAGAGCTAAAAGCTTAATAACAGATGAAAACTCATATCTACATCAGTTTAGTAACTTTGTTTTAAAAATATTTCTTGAAGAAAAATGAAATAAAAATTTATACTTTATGTATTTGTGAAAAACAGTATTAGAAAGTCTGCATAGCTCTTTGTTAACTACACCCACAATGTAAACATGAAATAAAAATCACTTGTATTTATATAGCAGCAAAATTTTTTATAAACAAAGAATATTTGAAATGCAAAATTCTTGGCTGAGAGATTTGGAGCAAACATGCTCAATTATTTTGTGCAAAAATTTAGGACTAATATGTCATAAATATCTCAGAAATCTCTCTTCTCAGACTTTATTATACAACAATGTGCAAAGATATATGTATAAGAATGTTTATTGTATCATTGTACCGATAGCAAAAAATAGAAACACCATGAATATTTAACAATAACAAAAAATAGAAACAGCATGAATACTTAACAGTGAATTACCTTATGGTAGCCATATAAAAGAATAATATGTAAATGAATTGCAAGACTGTATGTTTAATTTTTTAATAGAAAAAGGGTAAAGAAAATTTTCATAATGAGATAATAAGAGAATAACAATTGTTAATACATTTGTATGTTTAGTTTTATCTGTTTTATTCATGAAACTAAATGAATAGCTGGACGTGGTGTCACATGCCTGTAGTCAATCTAAGCACTCAGGAATCTAAGGCAGGAGGATTGCTGAGAATTCGAGGTCAGCCTGGGCTACAAAATGCATTCAAGGCTAGCCTGAATTGCATAATGAAACCCTGTCTCAAAAAAACAAAAGGATTCACCAGGAAGTAAGCTGTCCCTGTGAACCAGCGCCATGCATGGGCCACCACTGGCAGGGGGCAGCCAGACTCCAGCCATTCCCCATCAGTCAGTGCCATTCATGGGCTGCAGATGGGGACAGAACATGGATTCACTAAGAAGCAAACCCTCCCTAAGAACCAGCACTATGCACGGGCTGCCACCAGAAGGGGGATATCCAGACCCCAGCACCTTCCGGTGCACAGGCTGGCAAACAAGAAGAGCCAATCCCCCCACCCACCTCCATAAGACAGGCTAATCCAGAGAGACAGGCTGCAATGATAGCTATTGAGGTAAAATACAACTTAGTGCTTGTAGTGTTTGGTGTTTCACTGACTTTGCAGACCTAGAGCTGGTAGTCTGATCATCTATTCAGAGAAAAACAACATGCAATGTAGCATCCAAGGAGGATCTCCTTCTGAAGGTGGTAGCCACTGTTAATTCCTTTTATCTTGTTTTGAAGTTCTGTGTCATTTTCATTGTTTTGTTGGGTTGGGATTTGTTCTGTTTTGGTGTGTTTGCTTGTTTGTTTGGTTGGTTTTGTTGTATCCGAAGGCAGGAGCAGCTATTTCTTTTTGTTGTTGTTGTTGTTTGTTTTTTGTTTTTTTGGTACCGGGGATCGAACTCATGACCTTGTGCTTGCCAGGCAGGCACTTAAGCCACTGAGCTAAATCCCTGGCCCTTTTTTTTTGGTACCGGGGATCGAACTCATGACCTTTCGCTTGCCAGGCAGGCGCAGGAGCAGCTATTTCAAAGATAGCAAGATATATTATGGTAGCCATTTGGGGTTTACAGTTGTCTTGTTTTGAAGTCCTTTATTGCATTCATTATTTTATTTTTATTGGTTCTATTCTGTTCTGTTTTGTTTGATTTTTACTATGTCTGAAGGTATCTGCAGCTATTTTGAAGACAGCAAGAGGCATTATGGTAACTATTGTTGATTTCATATTGTTTTGAAATCCTGTATCTCTTACACTGGTTTGTTTTAATTGGTTTTATTCTGTTTTATTTGCCTTGGTTCTATCTTCTTTAAAATAAAAAAGATACCCAAAACATTCTCAAAATGTAACAAGATTGAGACCCTTATCTGCCTTACTGCCCACCAAGCCCACCAAGACTAACTCACCAAGCAAGAGTATAGTGATGGTAGGATAGGTTGATTGGGGCTAGTATTTTTGGTCTCTCGTTTTCAAGGTTAATTATTCCCTATCCAGATCTTATTTTCCAGGATGGAGGGTGTGCCTAACACCATATGGAGTTATTCAAACTGACTCTTCCTACACTGTTTACTCTGCCTGTCTTGCCTTTCCCTTGGAAAACTCAAGGAAAGCTTTAACTAGACCTTTCTCTCTTGCCTCTGCCTACTCTCTTCTTTGGGCCCTAGGGGATGTGGTATGTCTCTTTCTCTAGAAAAATGTAAGTAACAAATTCTCTTTCAGTAGCACCAGTTTTTTTCTTTGTCAACACTTGGTTTCTTCCACAAAACCTCTCAGTTATAATTTTAATATACGCGATACAGCTCCATCTGCTCCAGTGATGGAACAAAAGTGTGAGAGTCTTGTGGTTTGATGTTAACAATACTCAAGGAAGCTGGAATTAAAAATAATTCCAGGAAGAGCAGGCTGGAGGTGCTAGGGTGGGCAGGGGTGCAGACTGCTGATGTCTAAGTGCGGAAGTCCTAAATGGTTGGCAGGAGAGTCAATTGGCTGGGCCAGAAAAGTGCAGGTGGAAGTCTCTGGACAACCACAATATCAACTTAAATAAAGATAAGCATTTCCATAGGAAAGTTGGAACTGAGTAACTAAGGCTATATAACTGACAACTAAGTTATTTCTATGTTTTCTGTGCTTCAAATGAGAAAATCTCATTTAAAAAAGAGAAACAGTGGATCTAGAGTTTATAAAGAATAAACAGATTTATGTGTTGTGGACATCAGACTGCATTATCTCAATTTTAATTCATTTTACAGGCATGCCCTTGATCATTCCTGTGTTACTTCCCATATGGTTGCTCCTGTCAGTCTGTGGGAGTATGAGGCCACCCTCCTCCTCTGTACTGGCCCAGCCCATCAGCCAGGTCTTTACTGGTTCTCAAATCAGATTGCCTATCCTGGAACAAGAATGGAGCTCATCCTGAGCTCTTTTCTTTTCCTCTTTATCCATAATTACAATGTTCCAAATGGAAAAGCAATAAGAAAATATTTCAACAGAAGTTGTTAATTTTGGAGATTCAATTTCCAAATAAAAGAAATTTCTAAACATAGAAAAAAAAACAGACAAAAGGGACCAAAATCAATTCTCAGTGAAATATATTAATTTTGGGGAAAAAAGAGTACTATCAAAGTCTCAGGCAAAATAAAAAACAACAGCATTACATAGTTTCATAAAAATTTAAAACCCTGTGTGTGTGGAGGGGGTGAGAATTCTACAAATGTGTAAGTAGAAAAAAGTAGGTCATTTTCATGGAGCAAAATATCAAATTAATTTTGGCTATTTCCACTACAGTGAGCAATGCTAAATGAAATGTGATGACATCTTCTATACAAAGGATAAACTGGAACTGAAGAATAATGGACCACATCAAGCCATTTGTATAAGAAGGCAACAGGAAGACAGTCTCAGGCATGCCTAATCTGAAAACATGTGGGAGCCAGGAGCCTCTTTTGAAAAGATTGCTCAAAGCTGCAAAATACATTGTGCACTAAAATTAAAGAATTTTGAATGGATAATGGCTAAAAATGAACTTGTGATAATTATTGATATCAACTTTTGTTAGCCAAATAAAGATAACTGTGGAAGGCTTATTTTTGATACTGGAGTGATTATTTAAAGAGGCATAGAATGCATAAAAGAAATATGAAAGAAAGAAGGAGAAATATCAAATTCAATTATGAATAGGAATTTACATGTAGAGAATAAGAGATACAGACAAAAAGAGTAGCACAATTTGTCTTTCATCAAGAAGAGTACAACATGGTTTGATTAGGGTAAAGAACTAGGATGCTTAGAAAATGTTTTAAAATATTTGCATGAGTACTTAATAGATTTTTTTCTTTAATTATTGCTGGAGATCAAACCCAGGGCATCCTGTATGCTGGGCAAGTGCTCTACCACTGAGCTACATTCCCCCAACTCCTAAAATAGATTTTTTTGTTTTCCAAAATATTTTAAAAGATAAAGAAAAAAATACAGTCCATTTAACCAAAGATGCAGTAAAGATGCCTACTATACATTGAAAGGATTAGCACCAAATGTAGCAAAGACCAGATTTCACCCCAGTGTGGTATAATTTGGAGGTGGGGCCATTTCTGCCTTGGATGGGGTAACAGTGCCTTATAAGGACACAGTGTCCATCCCCTCCTGTGGACCTAGTAACAAAAGCAGTCTTGGAAGCAGAAAGCAGCCTTACCAGGCACCAAACCTACTGATTCATTGACCTTAGACTTATTTCCCTCTTCTAGAACTCTGAGGAAAAAAAAACTTCTACTGTTTATTCAGTCTGTGGCATTTTATTGTAGCAGCAGAAATAGGCCAAGACAGTTCTTCCCTTACTTATTCTGTGACCTTGGAGAGGGGAAGTGGAAAAGGTCTTCTGGGACAATTTGGCTTTGGTGTTCTCTGGGTGGAACCAGTATCTAAACATAATCAGTTATGTTCACCAAGTAACTAGTTATTTTCATCAAGGAAAATACTTTGCAAGGTTAATCTGCATTTATAACTCTAAGGTTCTCATTTGTCAATAAGTTACTCATTTTAACTATATTCATTTTTTGAAATGGACTTCCACCTTCTGAAAAGGCTTTCACATGTTTTGTTATTACTTTTCTGTTGCTTCCCATACCTTATAAGAAAAAAATATTTTGACATCTTATCCTTAATTAGAACATTAAATTTTATTATAGCCATGGATAGAAGGACTTGGTCATTTCTGTTCTTATATAATCATTATATATTTTTTTCTAGATCTCTGGTTAAGATTTTTGTTTTGTTTTTGTTTTGGGGGGTTTGTTTGTTTCAGAGGGAAGGTTTATTTAGTTCACAGTTTGTAAAGGTTTCAGTCCATAGTCAGCCTGCTCCAACACAGGGTGGTTTCAAGGAGGAGAACAATTCATGGTGGCAGGAGACAGCAAAAGCAACAAGAAGGTAGAATGAGACAAGCTTCTTTCTGTCCCTTATCCAGTCTACTGGGATTAGGACAGTGCCAATCTAGTCAGTGGACTGATCCAGCAATCACCTACCTTTTTTTTAACATCAAGTACATTTATTATAAAAGGAGAAAGTTATGAAATATCCTCATGTTTCCTTAAAAAATTAAAAATAAAATGCAGAATAAAAACAAAAACAAATAGAAGAAAATAATAAAGATCAGAAAACACAATCCTTTATCAAAATGCCAGCATCATTTTTCCTAAAGATTAATATTTTATACTGACCTTTCTGTAGAAATACAAAACACTCAGAATAGTCTAAACAGATTTGATAAAGGAACAAAATTAGAGCTCCAACCCTCCTTAATCCCACAATTTATCATCAATCATGACAAAACAGAATTGATATCAAGATAGACAAACCACCAAAGTACCAGTATGAAGTCCCAAAATAGATACCAAAAAACAAACAATTTCTGGCAAATATGCAAAAACAATTAAATGGAAATAGGATTGTACAATCAATAAATATACTGGAACAACTGGATACCCACATAAAAAAAATCAAACCTTGGCATGCAACAATTTCCATCCCACAGGGAAGCCTTAGTGCATGGCTTGGAGACTGGTAGGACCCCACCCAGCATTCCACCTCACTGGAGGATCCACCTGAAGGTCCCTCCAGGCCTATTTGGGCCCTGCCCAGTAACCCCCAAGTGGCCCGCAGCAGCCTGCACTCTGCCTCACAAGCTGAAAGGGTGTGCAGCAATTTTCATCCCACGGGGAAGCTTTAGTGCATTGCTCTGAGACTGGTAGGGCCCCACCTAGCATCCCACATCACTGGAGAACCCACAGTAAGGTTCCTTCAGGACTAATTGGGCCCTGCCCAGTGAGCCCCTGGGGCCCAGTGACCCCCAAGTGGCCCACAACTGCCTGCACTCTGCCTCAAGAGCCAAAAGGGTGCACAGTAATTTCCATCCCATGGGGAAGCCTTGACACATTGCTACAAGACTGGTAGGGCATGACCAGTGACCTAAAGTGGTTGGGAGCCACCTGGTAAGGTCTGCCTAAGAACATCCACTCAACTGGGGAAACTGTCTGCAATTGGCATAGATATTCTCAACCTAAGAAACAGCTGAGACCTTGCCTTCAGCTTCCCTAAGGGAATATAGGAAAATGACAAAACAATAGAGCAAAATGCAATCTCAAACCTCCAGCCCATCCCAAGCAAGCCTAGGAGACATGGACATAGAAGAAAATGTAAGCCATACACCTGAAACTCCTGAAATGATAGCAACTGAAGTAACAACTCTGGGAAGCTATAAAAGAACTCAGATCAGAAATAATCTCCCAGGTAAAAGAAGAAATGATAAACATAATGAAAGAAATGCTGAACACATCTAAAAAACACAAAACTAACAAATTACAGGAACAAAGCAAAATGATGGAAACCTTGAATGAGCAATGCATGAAACAGATTCAAAGAGATATACAGGAAATCAAAAACTCCATTGAAAACTGGCAAAAATGCCTCAATGAAAGTGAAGATAGAATTTCAGACCTCAAAGACAAGATTGCAGCTAGTGAACAGGAAAGGAAAGATCTTTTTAAAATAACAAAGAAGAGGAGGGGAAAGATGGCAGACCTATAGGTTGCAGGATATAGAGCCTCTCTGAGAGAGACAGCTCAAATCCAAGAATAGAACACCCTGGAGAGACCCAAACAGAGGCAGATGGATTCTCTCAACCCAGGAAGAAACTGAAGTCACAGAAACCACTCAAATATGAGGTCCCATGCTACCATTAGAGAAGCTAAGATCGGCGAGCACGGCACTCTCGCAGAGCCACCTGAATCCATGCCAAAGATCGACTTGAGCGAACAAACCCATGCCAATGCAACTGGCTTGAGCAGCCACAAAAGTGGAGCTGAACAGCCCTGCATGAGACTCACCTGGAACCAGCCCTGCATGCAACCCGCCCAGAGGCACCATGAATTCATGCCTCAGCCGCGCTGAGATCAGAGGTCGAGGAGCCCAGCAGTTCTCAGGGACCGGCATCAACACATGATGAGAGATGGGAATAAGACCCTCCCGTAGGAAAGGGGCAACCAACTGGACGACATATTTGAGTTTGGCAGAATGGTCCTAACTCTGTAAGGAAGCAGCTTCAGTTGGTTGCTCCCCTCGTGGAGTGGATTGGTGGGATCTGCTTGGACTGGGCTGTGTCCCTGGCCAGGACCCGGTGGGTCATCACAAATCAATCAATGCCCTCAGTGCAGTGCACACTGATACAGTGAAGGCCCACGAAGTTTGACTGGCCCAGAGGGGAGGAACCAGCATATACTGCCCTTGCTTGCACTTCACTCTCTGATAGCTGAGTGCAGAGGGCAGAATCCCCTAACCTGCATGCTCCAGAAAAACCCTAATCAACAAGAAAAGGGGCTGGGAATTACACTATACACTTGTATGGAAGGAACCAAAAACATGATGAGAAAGAGAAATAAGAAAAAGCTCCCAGCTCCCAGCCCCCAACCCTGAGAATATTGAGCCAGGAGAGGTAAATATAAAAGAGATTGAGGGCAGCAAACATGCAACATCAAAAAGCAGCATCAGTGGATATAAAGAGATATCTTCAGGACCTCATAAATGAGATCAAAACTGAAATATTAAATCAAGTTAAACAAGAGATAAGTAGATTAATAAAAGAAAGGCCAAGCATCTCTCAAGAAGACACAGACAGAAGAATGGAGGAACACAAAAGGAGAGAAACATTCAATGAAGAATATAAAGCAAATCTAGACTTCATGAAGCAGATTCAAAGAGATTACCAGGAAACTAAGTACTCCATAGAAAGTTGACAATACTTCTTGAAACAAACTAAAAATAGACTATCAAAAATTGAACATAGGCTTGCAATGTGTGATCATGAAAAGGAAGATCTCTTAAAAATAACAAGGGAGCAGGCAGTAGCAATAAAAAGACTAGAGGATGACAAGAGGATCTATAACTTAAAAATACAGCATGTGAATGAAGAAGTCAAAACAGGAATTGCAAAGGCTATTCACAGAAATTATTAAGAAAAATTTCCCAAACATAGAAAAGGGAAATGATATGCAGATGTATGAAGCGTACAGAACTCCAGCCACCTACAACCAAAACAGAGCTACACCAAGACACATAATAATCAAGATCCCAGAAATTCAATATAAGAACAGAATATTAAAAGCCATCAGAGAAAAGAAACAGATCACTTATAAAGAAAAACCCATCAAAATCACAGCAGATCTCTCGACACAGACCATCAACTCAAAAAGAGCTTAGAGTGAAGTAATTCAAACCCTGAAGGAGAACTACCTCCAGTCCAGATTGATGTATCCTGCAAAACTCTTTCTAGAAATTAATGGAGAAGCAAGATGTTTCCATGACAAAGAGGAACTGGGAGAATTTGTGCCCACCAATCCAACCCTACAAAAAGTACTGAAGGACATTTTAAAGAGAGAGAAAAAGAATATGAGCATTTCAGGAACAGTTGCAGAGAGGCTTCAGTGAATGGGGCAGACAGTGGAGTGGAACAGAAAAATAGACAACCAGTGGCAGAAAAATAGAATAGCAGAAATAAGGCAGAGAAGATTGGCTATAATCTCTAGTACAGAGGGCCTCAAAATACTAACAGAGAGAAACACAGGCAGAGTAGATCAGGAGATAGGGTCCATTGAGCTGCTCTATATAGGGAGGCAGTGGGACCCAAAATAAGCAGTGCACCCAATGCGAGTAAAAGGGGAGGAATTGTCTAAAAAAGGAAGGTAGAGGATATTGTTAATAGGGTGACAATATTTAAAATCTACATTATTCTTATCACTCTGCTTGGAAGGATTACATGCTGTTCCAGTTTGTCTACTTACACTAGACTTGAGGACATGGTCAGCTATCCCAAAAATAAGAGGACATAATATGGTAATCATCCTTAATTTCCTACCAACTTAATCTGAAGCCATGTGTAATTTATACTGTCTTATTATGACTGATCTTATTTGAATCTGGTTTGTTAGATTGCTATTTTGTGTTGACTGATTTTATTCAAATGTGTTATGATTGATAGCATCAAGTCTAAGAGTATAGGCAACTACACTGAGGATGACAAGATTCACTAAGATACCCACTCTGGTTTGATTATTGCCTGCTTTTGAAGTCTTATAATATCTCTAATGTTTTGTTTTTATTAATGTTGTTATATACTGCTGAGACATCATGGTAACCATTGTAGATCACCTTGTATTGTGGTTTTATATGACTTTTGGCTTCATGCTCTTCTAGGAATTGTTTTGTTTTGTCTTGCTTTGTTTTGTTTTTCCCTCTAATACAGAAAGGATAGATAAATATGTAGAGACTCATGCATGTGTATAGCTTATAAACAGTTTATGAGAACCAAATATATAACACATGTTGAAATGAATGACTACTTTGAAGAAAAAGAGACACTACAATACCCAGTGCTGGTTCCATAATGTCATGATGTGAAGTCCAGCAAAACTATCACTTTTTGTTCAAAGTGATCTTAGCTTGCTTTGCCTTGTTTAAGTTCAACACACATGAAGGTATGGACAGCTGTTTTGAAGAGAATGAGAGACACTATGACAGCCATTCTTGACTTCCCTAATGTGTGGTCTTGAAGACCTGAAGTGCCCTCCTCATCCTGCTCAGATCAATTCCATACTATGTTGTTTCATGTGAATTCCCTGTTTGTGACAATATGGACAACTATTTGGAAGAAAACAAGAGTCAATATGATAGAGAGTGAATATCTCTGATTGTCTAGCTTTGAAATTTTTGTCTCTTACATTGCTTTCTTGTGGCCCACTTTGTTCTATTTTGTTGTGTTTAATTTTACCCTTTTGATATAATTGCATGTATGTTTGAGTATATAAGATGGATGACCATATTGCTGTTTTTGTCAGATCGTGAAGCAGAACTGTTAACAGTCTCACTGTTTGAACACCTACTTTGCATGTTTTAATTTTGTAATTTGAACAACTATTTCCAAGAAGTCAGTAGGTAATTTGTCAAGTAATGATTTCTTAGTGTTTTTTTGTTTTGTTTTTTGTTCTTTTCCTTTTTTCCTTGGAATTCTGTATTGTTGCTACCCTTTATTCTGTTTTGTTTTGTTTGGTTTGGTTCTTTTTTCTCTTTAAATAAAGTTTTTTAAAAAACGAAGAATCAGGAAATAACAATTCAACAGCTGCAAGATGATGCAAAGAAAAACAACATAAGATTTATGGGTATAAATGAAAAAGAAGGTGACAACACAAATGCTATTGAGGTTATTTACAGAAGTAATAGCTGAGAATTTCCCAAACATGAGAATGGAAGCTGACATACAGATCAGTGAAGCATATAGAACTCCAAATAGCCATAACAAAAATAAAACCATCCAGACATATATATCCCAGAAATCCAACATAAGAACAGAATACTAAATGCTATTAGAAGAGACAGATCACCTATAAAGGAAAACCTATCAGAATCACAGCAGACTTCTCAACACAAACAATGAAGTCAAGAAGAGCATGGAGTGAAGTATTTCAGATCCTAAAGGAAAACCACTCCCAACCCAGACTGATGTACCCTGCAAAACTGTCCTTGAAAATTGATGAAGAAATAAGATACTTCCATGACAAGGAACAGCTGAAGAACTTCATGACCACCATACCAACCCTGCAAAGAATACTGAAAGACATTCTAGGGAGACATAGGAAAAACTACTAAGCAAGGAAAACAATTAAACAGGGGAAAGGTAAAGAATCAGCAGAAAGATAACATGTCACAAATCAATATGTATCAGTTATAACCATTAAGGTAAATGGTCTCAATTCACCAATTAAAAGGAACAGACTGGCAGAATGGATCAAGAAACAACATCCAACTATATGTTATATACAGGAAACCCATCTAACCCAAAAGAAAATTCATAGACTGAAAGTCAAAGGATGGAAAACAATACTTAATGCAACAGGAACCCAAAAAGAAGCATGGATAGCAGTACTATTTGCAGACAATGTGAACTTCAAACCAAGAATGATCAGAAGCAATAAAAAAGGTCACTATGAACTAGTTAGGGGAAAACTTAAAAGTAAGAGATAACAATCCTAAACATATATGCAGCAAATATGGGAGCACCCAGCTATGTAAAATTAATATTAATAGAAATCAAAAATCAAATAAGCAATAACACAATTATAATGGGAGACATTAACACCCCTTTGACACAAAGAACCAGATCAACTAGACAGAGTTAGCAAAAAAAATAACAGAATTGAACCAAACTTGTGAACAAATGGACTTAGTAGACGTGTACAGAGCATTCCACCCAACAACATCAGAATATACATTCTCAGCTTCACATGGGACATTTTCTAAAACAGCATATACTAGCCCATAGAACATGCTTAAATAAATGCAAAAGAATCAAAATGGTTTTGAAACCCTATATCATTATTGTTTGAGGTTCCTTGTTATTGTTATTTGTCTTTGTTGTTTTTTGTGTTTTTTGTATTTTACTTTATTTGTTTTGTATTCCTTCTACTACAGAAAGGATAGATGTACGTGCATAGGTTTATACATTCTTAAAACTTCTAAAGGATTTACAAGAATTGATTTTATTATGTATAATGATATGAACAGCTACTTTTAAGAAAATGAAACAATATGTCAGCCATTGCTGATTTTCTATCATTTCGTTTTTGAAGTCCTATAATGCTTTTATTCTTTGTTTTTATTGGTTTTAGTCTGTTTTTTATTATTTGATTTCTATATGTGTGAAGGTATGGACAGCTATCTTGAAGAGAACAAGAGACTTTATGGTAGCCATTGTGGATTTCCTATTGTCTGGTTTTGAAGGCTATAATGTTTTCATTCTTTTGTTTTGATCAGTTTTATACTGTTTTGTTTTGTTTTGTTTTGTTTTGTTTAGATCGGGAGACTTTGTGGTAGCCATGGTTGATTTCCTGTTGTCTTGTCTTGAAATCCTGTGTTGATTGCATTGTTTTGTTTTGATCTTCTTTGTTCTGTTTTGTTTTGTTTTATTCTCTTTAAAATAAATTGTTAAAATAGTGACTACATCAGAGAATGAATAAGAATCCAAGCCCTATTCAGCACAGCAACAATTATATTGGTTCAGAGTTGTTTTTTCTCTTAGTACTTTCAAGTACAAGATATTAAATATCATCATTCAGCTAAAATGATAAAACATGTGGCATAATAACGTATTGGATTAAGTGTTCCTATAAATAACATTCCAGTCCTTTTGCCCCTGAAGTTGAAACAACCTCAGTTCCACCTGAGCCCAGAGCAGCAGAAGGGTTCAGGTTTGCCCAGCACAGGACAAAGCAGAAACACTAATTTCTTAAATGACTAGAATTCTGCTGATGATGCATGAGTCCTCTAAAATCACACAAATATGCAACCCAGATTTTTCCAAAAAATTTTCACTTTCAAGTGTTTTGTTCCATTTTTTTCACAAATAAACACAAATTTTTCAAACCATGTGTCTCTGTTTTAAGAAATGTGTTTGTGGTTAAATACCCAATTTCACTCCTAAATGGTGTGTTAAGTTCCTGACAAGCAGCCTTGTATTTTATGTTTAACAAAGCAAATACTTTCTAAAATTTACCCTATAAAAAAATTTTATCTCCATTTTTGAATACACAGTATTGCTACAATTCTATTTTGTAAAACAAGGTTGTTAAACTTGTACAAGCAAAAATGAATAAAATGTCTTTCTTAAATTTAGGCCTTTTGAACTAATTGTACATCTTGGTCAATTGGGCACAAACTGAACTACTCTTTTGTGTATGGCCCAAAATCACTGTGGAAACATTAGTGTTACTTTCACCAAGAAGGATCAGATCTTAAGCCCTGTGTAATAGCCCCACACCAAAACCCCCTCCAGCATGTCCATGCTCATCTGGACAGCCCCAGGTCAGCTGGCTTGTGCAAGGAATGGAAGTGGTCTCCTGATGGAAGTGATGGTATAGACATAGCCAAGCACAGATATGAATGAAGAAAAGAGAACCTCTGATAAGGACCGAGAGCCCCTAGAGACTCCTTCCACTAAAGAACAGAATTGGTGTCACTCTCATCTGTTGCTCTTCTGCTTCCCATAGCCATTGGCTTGTGGTTCACTCCCTGCCCATTCTGGCATCGTGGTAGACTCCTATTACCCTCAGTGCCAAACACATGCTTGGAGGGGGGAAGCACAAGACAAGTGGCAGAGCACCACTGAGAGATCAGACTCACACTCAGATCAAACTTGCTGGCCACCTCATGCTCCAAAGGCTGTTCTGGGGAGATGGTGACCACCCAGAGCCCCTTCCCCAAATAGATGCCAGGAGGATGTAGGGAAATATGTGGTTGAACTATATGAAATTTAGAGAGACAAATAAATAGATTAAAGCATAGATATGATTAATAATTATCAGGTCCTGACCTAGATCCTCGATCTCCCAAATGAGTATACAGCGGAGGGTAAATAAAAAGAGAAAATTGTATGATTTTTTAGGGCTCCAGGAGGATCAAAACCCTTTAGTTAAGCTCAAGACTCTGAGGACTAAGACAAAAGCTTCTCTGGATTAGCCCATCTTTATTAGGACAAAAGGCAGGGAAACTGAGGAAAGTGCAGGCAATGACCAGGACCTTGGGAGTCACTTCAAAGACTTCTCCAAGTAGTAAATTATGCCAATGTAGGAGAACTGTCCCATCTCCAATTGACATTTATGGTACGATTGATAATGCATGAGTAATTTCTGCAGCTGCAGTCTCTATCTTGTTAATTGGGGTTGGAGCCAAGTGTCCGCAGCTGTGGCTTTATCGTGCCCTTTGAGGTATCTCTGGCCTCACAGGCCACTATAGGCCTCAGCCAGGACCAGTGATTCATAGAGGCTCACTTACTATGAATCAGCTCCCATCGCCAGGCAAGGGGTCAAGGCCTAAGACAGACTCACAGATAGCATAGAAAGCCAATTAGTAAAATATAAATCTTGCTCAGAGCTGCTTTGTAGTGCTCTCCAACAAATGATTAGATAGAAATATGAACAACTATGTGAAAACAAAACTAGTAGTGATAGAGGTAGAGAGTTAGATATGTACAGGTAAATTCCCATATATATTTTAAAATATACCATTGGCTGGGGAGGAGAACAAGAAGCCAACAACAAGAAGTATGTAACCAAGCCCTCCCTGCAAGTTGGCACCATGCACAGGCCACTGGGGGAAAACCAGATGCCAGCCCCTTCTGGCACACAGGCTATGAAACAAGAAGACCTAAGGTCTACTCCACCCCAACCCCCATAAGCGACTGGCTGATCCAGTGAAACACAGATTGCAATGATAGCTATTGAGGTCCAATACAACTTAATGCTTCTAGTAGTATTTCACTGACTGATTGTCTGAGAGCACAAGATCTCAGATTCTTTTCCATGCCAATAGAATCAACATTTTCAGCCATCCTGTATTTGCAGCTCACTTCCAGTTCACTCACTGTCATTCTTGGGCTCAGAGATTGGGCCCCTTTAAAACAACTCAGAACAGCATTTGAAAGTTATAATGACACATCTGTAAAAGCTGAACCTTTGGTGTGCTCTGAAGTTGATCAGAGTTGGTGATTTTCTTTGGATGAATGTCCAGGTACTTAAATTCTCTTTCAGAGACAGATTTCCCAACAGCAAGTGTTCAAATGCATATAAAGAGCCCCAACAGAAAGAGGAAGGACTGGCCCTGAAGCAAGGCCAGCAGATTGCTGTAGCTGCTGGTTTCAAACAGGTGCTAAAGAGAATTCTTTCTGTGGTCTCTTGGTCATTTCAGAACTTTGGAAATGGAATGGTCATTTCATCAGAAAAAAATACCAGGTGAGTATGGTGGACTTTAGCGGGGCCTGCAGGGGAGAGACCCTGGTGCCTCGGGACCTGCACCGTGTGGTTGACTTAGGGTGCCAGGAGACCAAAGAACTCCTCCCCTCTCTGGGGGGCAGCTGTGATCCTGCTGGCATGCAGGCTGAGACTCAGACATCTCATGTCGACATGTCCCCTGTCCCATGCCCCCCCCTTAGCAAGTGGGAGCCAGTTAACTACACATCTTGTGAAAAGATTGGCTATGTTATTTAGTATGAGCTCCCCATATGCAAAGATATGGATAACCATTTGGAAGAAAACAAGAGACAATATGACAGATAGTGAAGATCTCTGGTTGTCTAGCTTTGAAATTCATGCTTTCTTTTTTTTTTTTTTTTTTTTTTGGTACCGGGGATTGAACCAATGACCTTGCACTTGCCAGGCAGGTGCTTAAGCCACTGAGCTAAATCCCCAGCCCCTATTCATGCTTTCTTAAGTCCCATTCTGTTCTGTCTTGTTGTGTTTAATTTTACCCCCTTTAAAATAAAATTTAAAAAATATATATTTAAAAAAAGAGGGGAAAAGAAAGTGCTCTAAAGGATATAATTGCATGTATGTTTAAGTGTGTAAGATAGATGACCACATTACTGTTTTTGTTGCATTGTTGAGCAGAACTGTTAACAGTCTCACTGTTTGAATGTCTGCTTTGTATGCTTTAATTTTGTAACTTGAACTACTATTTTCAATGAAGACAGTATGTAACTTTTCAAGTGGTGATTTCATAGTGTTTGTTTTATTGTTGTTCTTGTTCTTTTATTTTTTGCATTTGGAATTCTGTATTGTTGCTGCCCTTTTTCTGTTTTGTTTGGTTGTTTTCTTTTTTGTTTTTTCTCTTTAAATAAAATTAGAAAGAAAGAAAGAAGAAAGAAAGAAAGAAAGAAAGAAGAAAGAAAGAGGAAGGGAAGAAAAGTGGCTCCAGTGGCAATGCCAGAGAATTGAGTACTTCCAGTTTCTCCCTTGGAAGATCTACTCCAAAAATATACACTTACTTTGCTATAAAGCTAAAGCAAAATTTTAAACTTTTAATAAAGTAGAGCATATCTACAATGAAGTCAACAAAGCAAAATTGTTCAGCAAGATAATTACTATCTCAAGATAAATACACATATCCGCCCAGGCTGATAGACATTACTACTGACTGACACAGCAATTGCTTCCTTGTTTCTCTTTATATTTCTATTAGCTAAGCACCAGTATATCTCTAAACATTGTGGTTTCATTTTGCTTTTTTTCTTTTAACATATACGAATGCAAACCATACAATATGTACTCTTTTGTATATTTTTACAACTTTACTGCATGTTCTGTTTGAATATATGTACAGTGCATCTTACTGTATGTATTGCCAGTTCATACCATCCTATGGCTAGACCATGCTTTATGCATATTGCTGTTCACTGACTTCAGATTGTTTCAGTTTGGGTCTTTTATAAACAAAGCTACAAAAGTGCACACATTTCTGTTGCCCACTAGAAGTGGAACTAGAACTGTAATTACTGTTCCATAAGGTATGATTAACCTCGGTGGACAGTGCTATGGTTGCAACCAGAATTTAAGCAAGATGAAGCCTGAGTTTAAACAAAAGTCAGAAAGGTAGAGGCTGTTTGCACATTGCTGGCCCACAGAGAAGTACTCAGAGTACAAAATCAGAGAACAGGATAAAGGAAACCCAAGGCCAGATCCTTGATCTACCATGAACTGGCCATTCTTGAGCAAGTCACCTAAGATCTGCAGGCCTCCTTGTCTGATCCCTTGAGTTTTTTAAATCCTGCACGGTATTGTCACAGGGACACATGCAGAGACACCAATAGCCTATAGTGCCCCCTAGTGTACAATTTCAAAAAATCTCTCTTCTGAATTTATACAACCCCATGGAAGCCTAATTTCAAAAACACAAATCATAAAGCCACCTCATTCTTTCAGTCTAATGTAGGAAATTTGCATAGCCAGATTATCTTCAAACTGAAGAAAGTCTGAGGGTCATTGCTAGACAGGAATAATTCACTCTGGAGTTAGTGGCTTGGCAAACAAAGCCTAAATTGGATTGCAGCATCCACTTGTTTTCAGACTAGGTGCTCTATGCAGTGGACAACGGCCCGTATAAGCTTACATGTGACCCAGACGTTTCTGAGTATAAATGAGATAAAAACAGGGTGTGAATTTACATATGGACAGAATAGAGATATGAAGTACAATGAAATATGGTGATAGTTAAAGTGTTTCCAAAATTTATTACAAGAAAAGACATACTGCCATTAGTTCCCCTTAAAATAGTCTACTTTCCTTCAAACACATACATTCCATCGTTCTTGCCCTTCTTGAAACCATTCTGGAAGTCCTTTTTCATGACATCATTAGTCACATCGTTGTGGCTGTCTCAACATCCTGTGTTGATTCAAAACATTTACCTTCTATGGTCATTTTTATTCTGGAGAAGAACTGGAAGTTGTATGGTATAAGACGCAGTAAATCAACTGTTTGGGAATGGTAGGCCCGCCCTTCATCCACAGGGAACTGCCTGGAGACCGGCATCTGGGCCAGGTCTGTTTGGGCCTGTAGCCCCGCCCTTCACCCCCAGGAAGTCTCCTAGAGACCAGCATCACGGCCTGTCTGTTTGGGACCCGAACCTCTGGAACCCTCAGAGTGGCCCAGGCTGTTTGGATTGAAAGTCTGTGCAGACCTGCATCTCGGCACGACTGTTTGGGACTGGTAGGCCCGCCCTTCATCCACAGGGAACTGCCCAGACACCGGCATCTGGGCCAGGTCTGTTTGGGCCCGTAGCCCCACACTTCACCCCCAGGAAGTCTCCCAGAAAGCAGCATCTCGGCCTGTCTCTTTGGGACCCGAAACTCTCGGACCCGCAGAGTGGCCCGGGCTGTTTGGATTGGATATATTGTGGAGACTAGCATCTTGGCCAGGTCTGTTGGGGACTGGGAACCTTGCAGAAGCCAGGATTTTGGCCTGACTCTTTGGGACCTGTAGGCCCACCCTTCATTCGCAGGGAACTGCCTGGAGACCTGCCTGGGACAAAGCACGGTGGCCTGGCCTGCCTGAGATTCCACAAGCTCTGGGCTGAATACACGCAGCATTTGCCTTAAAACTTAGAGAGCCAGGAGCCCACAGAGGAGAGTTAAGACCCTGTGAGGAGGCCAAGAGCCTGTGGGGGAGCCACTGCCCCTCCAGGAACTGAGGGTGCAAGAGGTCATTCGCCACACATGCAAAGAAAGCTTTGGAACACCGCTCAAAGTAAGGAAATATAGAAAAATGACAAAAGGAAAGACCAAAAGGCAGGCTAAAAGCCCTAGCCCTCCCCAAGAAAGCTTAGAAGCCATGTACATAGAAGAAAAAAGAAGCCATACACCTGAAATGTCTGAAATGATATCAAATGAAATAAATATGCAAATAGGGAAAGCTATGGAGAAATTCAAATCAGAAATACTTGCCCAGGTAAAAGAAGAATAGATAAAAATAGTGAAAGAAATAGTGAATGCATCTAGTGAAAAAACAGCTAAAAAATTAGAGGAACAAAGCAAACACATAGAATCCCTGAAAGAAAAATATAAGAAACAAACAGAATGCATAAAGCAGGTTCAAGGAGATATACAGGAAATAAAAAATTCTATTGAAAGCTGTAAAAACCACCTCAATGAAAGTGAAGATAGAATTTCAGACCTCTAACATAAGATTGCAGCTAGTGAGCAGGAAAGACAAGATCTTTTAAAAATAACAAAGAATCAGGAAATAACAATTCAACACCTGCAAGATGATGCAAAGAAAAATAACATAAGGTTAATAGGGATAAATGAAAAAGAAGGGGACAGCCCAAATGATATCAAGAGGATATTTACAGAAGTAATAGCTGAAAACTTCCCAAGTATCAGAAGAGAAACAGACATCTGGATAAGTGAAGCATATAGAACTCCAAACAGTCATAACCAAAATAAAACTACACCCAGACACATAATAATCACCATCCCAGAAATCCAACATAAGAATAGAATACTAAAAACTGTTCGAGAGAAAAGAGAGATCACCTATAAAGGAAAACCTATCAGAATCACGGCAGACTTCTCAACACAAACAATGAAATCAAGAAGAGCATGGAGTGAAGTATGTCAGATCCTAAAGGAAAACCACTTCCAACCCAGACTGACATACCCTGCAAAACTGTCCTTCAAAATGGATGGAGACATAAGATACTTCCATGACAAAGAACAGCTCAAGAACTTCATGAACACCAAACCAAACCGACAAAGAATACTGAAAGACATTCTAGATACACACGGGAGAAAACCACCAAGCAAGGCAGACAATTAAACAGAATGGAAAGCTAAAGACACAACAGCAGAAAGATAACATGTCAACAATAAACCAATATATAAGAGTTACAACCGTTAATGTAAATGGCCTCAACTCACCAATCAAAAGAAACAGACTGGCAGAATGGATCAAGAAACAACATCCAACCATATGCTGTCTACAAGAAACCCATCTAACCCAAAAGGACACATATAGACTAAAAGTCAAGGGATGGAAAACAATACTTCATGCAACAGGAAACCAAAAAAAAAAGCAGGAGTGACAATCCTGTTTGCAGACAATGTGAATTTCAAACCAAGAATGATCCAAAGAGATAAAGAAGGTCACTACATACTAGTCAGGGGAAAACTTCAAGAGGAAGAGATAACAATCTTAAATATGTATGCACCAAATTCCAGAGCACCCAGCTATATAAAGAAAATACTAACAGAAATTAAAAATCAAATAAGCAATAATACAACTATAACAGGAGACTTTAACGCACAATTGACCCAAAGGGACAGATCAACTAGACAGAAAATCAGCAAAGACGTAACAGAACTGAATCACACCTGTGAACAAATGGACTTGATAGATGTATACAGAGTGTTCCATCCAACAACATCAGAATACACTTTCTTCTCACAGTACATGGCACATTCTCTAAAATAGACCATATACTAGCCCACAGAACATATTTAACTAAATGCAAAAGAATTGAAATTATCCTATGTCAATATAGTACCCATTGATCATTTTCTGTTATTCGGTTCAGAAAGCCCTGTAATTCTTTCACTATATGCATGGCTTTATACTATTGTGTTGTTTGATATTATTGTAATTGAAACTATGCTCAACTATAGCAGAGTAAGAGATATGGTGTTAGATACTGTTGATGTCCAGTTGACTTAATGTAAAGTACTGTGTTGCCTATGTTGTCCTGTTCTGATCTGCTCTGTACTGCCCCCTTTTGTTTTATTCTCTTTTAAAT
>PVJX010021540.1:0-31757 GCA_004027295.1 Dolichotis patagonum | reverse complement strand
AAAAAAATTCTTCCCATTTAAATTTTCTATTACATTTATTTGAAATTATATTTTAAATGCCATATGCAAAATAACACCACCTATGCAAGCACCAATGTGTAGGAAAGATCAGCGGCCTTTGGAATAGAAAGTGTTGGCCGGTTTTAGCATGAAATGAGATGCCCTAGGAAAACGCTCCGTGATGAATACATAATATTCTAAAGAATGTCATCAACACCTGACTTTCCACCATTTGGACTTCTTTTGGGAAACTTACTATTTTTTCTCGTGTCACATTTAAAATGTGTAAAACTAAGAAGTCAGGGGACAGAGAGAGCATGCTAAAGTCTTTGTGTGTCAACCTTTATAATTCATTCCCACCACTTACAAAACAGAACCTGCAGACACAAAAGCCTTTGTAGCTTGAAAGATAAGGAAAGGACGAAAGCAAAGGGCTCAAAGTGGAGTCAGTGAGGTCAAAACCAAATTTTACCTGACCCGAAGTTTGAAGAGTTTTATCAGGTACGAGATTTTATTCAGTGTTTTGAGGTTTTCTAGAAAGTCAAAGAATGGAATACTGAATCACATTATTTGCTCTAAGCTAAATTTAGGCGAAAATTAAAAACTGAACAAAAAATATTAACTTTTTTAGCTCACTAAAATATTAGTTTTAAAAAAAACTTTTAAAAAGCAATGTGTGTTTAAAAGAATTTTGCACCTAGTGAAGTCATAATCTGAGTGTGTGTGTATGTAAGACATTAAATGGAAATTTCCTCTTATACCTGCTTCTCAGAACAATGCATCTGTAGGCTGAGTTCTCACCATGGTGTCCTAAAGTCCCGTTCAGCTGTAATTTTTCTGGGAAAACAAGAGTTGAGTTCAAGTTGATTGTTTGTCCAACTGCATTGTGCTGCTGGGATTCCGGTTGGAAGGGGACTGGACTAGTTGACCACTGGGGCCCATCCCAACTCAAAGATGTAACTCCTACACTCAAAGATTTTAAAAGCTTATTAGAATAATGGAGCCCAAGGAAAAGCACAAAACTGGTGTGGAGTCACCAGAAGAAGGTGGGGAGGATGCAGAGGGAGAGAAATTCAGGCAAAGGAGACAACAAATTAGAACTTGGGATGCGGTACACATGAAAGATGCTTCTTGAAGTGAGTGTGTTTGTGCCAGCTTTTATGAATGCAGGAGCAATATTTTACAACTTGATATCCTTTTAGTTTACACTGTTCTTTTTCATTGTTCACTAAGTTTCTTTAGTGAATATGGAAATAAATTGATTATATAATCAAAAAAAGAATTGGTATCTTTCTGTTCCTTGTACTTGTTAAATAAACAATAAGGATTAGTTCCAGGAGAACTATGAGAAATAAAAGGAAGAAAAATTAATTCCTATAAATCCATACATACATTTAGATTTTTAAAAATGTGTTTATATTAAGTGACTATCATGTATGTTTTTATCTAGATTAACTTGACTGAGAGTCTAAAAATAAATATAAAATCTCAGTAATATTGGTTGGTTTATCAATGAGAAAATGGTAGTTTTACTTTTGGAAAATGGTAGTCATTAAAACTATGTTCTGTTACCAAGAAAAATTAGAAGCAAGAGAAAATAAAGATGGCAGCAAAAATAGTGATGCCATTCAGGAGGTATTATTTTAAGCAAAGAAACGGAAATTATCAATTATATTTATGTCTCAATCTAAGAACAGTGTATGAGGAAATAAATCTATGTACTACTAAGCTTTGTTTTCTTTAAACTAATGTGTGAAATGTATTTTTAGAAAATCTAAAGAGTGATGCTCATCTTCCAAAACTATCTTATTTTTAAAAATTGTTTTATTGTAAGGTTCCTTCACATAGTTAAGAGCTTTCAGCCTGATACACATGAAGTCGTCATTTCCTAATGTTTAGCTCCAAGACAACTACCTCTTGCAATTTTGTTCCTCTCAAACTCAGGAAATCTAAAAAAGCAACATACTATCAACAACAAAAATTTAATGTACCCTGAAAACCTAGGAGAAAAATTAAGTAACATCCTGTCAAGAAATGCATTCATCAAGAAATAAAAATATGTTGTGATCCCAAAAGACAGCATGTACCTCAAGAGTATTTCTTTCCCAACTGGTGAAGTTTTAGTAGACCAAATCATGCATGCAAATTTTCATCTAAACCATTTTTTGACTAAAAGCATAAATTTTGGGGGTAAGATCAGTGTGAAACTTTTCATGAAAAGGGTGTTTTTTTAGTGCAGTATATGTTTCTATCTATAAGATAAAATCTTTGATGAAAACATACAATTTCAATTAGAGTTATCTTTTCGAATGAATCCACATAGCAGCCAATCCAGAAACTTAGGCTGTGATTGTCAGCATTGAACTTTGGACCCAGAAAGAGCAAAGAGGTAAAAATAATAAAAACACATTTTAACACAGTTATATTTTGGTTACAAAATTCTTTCTGCTATTTGTAGAAAGTCTGGATAATTCAGAAAATATTCTCAAATAATTTGCACTGAAATTATTCAATTTTCATTAAAAGTAATTTTCAATGACTATAATCTAACACATATGTGTTCTCAAAGTACTTAATTGTTCTTCTATTTAGGTGGCTTCCAAATTTTAGTTTTACAAGCTATACTGCTGTGAACATTTACATGTATTGATTTTGGACTATCACATTTTTCTTTATATAATGTAAACCGAGGATGTATTTTCTGTTCAAGTTTTTGTCCATTCTTAAAAGAAAAAACAAGCACGTATACCAAGAAAAGTTAGTATCTCTCATACAAATGACTTAATTGGCTTGTATCACCAACCCACAAGGGAATTTGAGAGGTGATAATATTTCAAAAGTGCAGTCTTCCCTTCTGCAGCAACCTCTCTCTAATCCCTTGCTCTTCTAGGAGTATATAGTCCTTTGTGGGTCCAGCCTGAATTAACTGGGGAAATTGGCACCTTCAAGTATGTCAAAACTTCCTCTTTGGCTTATGTGAAAGGAGATTAAAAGGCACACTTTGCGAAAGTAGTAAAACTTTGCCCTAAGAAAGTGGACAGAGAGAATGCGGATGCTAAAACCTGCTGCTTGCTTGGGTGTTGCCTTCACCGTGTAGGCATCTCTGAGATGCTGTAATTGAGGCTCTACAGGACTTGAGGTTCTGCAAGCTGGGGCAATTATGTGATGACTTCTGCACTATGCATTTCTAGCTGTAACTTAATGTTTCAAAATTATTATTTTCATGAAATTCATAGTTTTATTTAAATCAAGAAATTTCTCTTGAATTCCATGAAAAATAACTTGCTCTCCTGTGTCAAAGCATTTGAATGGTCTCCAATAAATTATAAATGTGTTGAACTCAGAAACTTAGAAGGGTCAGGAGGGTCCTGGCACAACCAAGTCCCCAGATTCTTTGTTTCCAGGTGTGAGCAGATTCATATGCTCACCCTCAGAAACTATGCAACCTCTGTTTATACCTGTTTGTGTATATGCATGTGCCATAACATGAAAAATATTCAAGAACCACTGCTTAAAGATATTGTAAACGCTTAAGTAAATATGACTTGCTTAATGGGTTTTAGAGAATTCTATTGTTCATTTTATTAAAATATTATGCTATGTTAGGTCTTAAATCCAATGAGTAGTAAGAATCCATACTATAGTTGACATGGCATCAATATCATGCATATTCAAAGTTCTGGCAAGTCCAGTTCTTTCTGCATTTGTGAGATAAATCTTCCAAATAGGGAAGATTTCATGCCAGGCCACCTCCATAATTTGTAGGACCTGGAGAAAACAAAAAATGAGACTCCTTGTATTACATTTATTAGAAATTTCCAGAAGGCATAACAGTGGCTTATTCTGATTTTGAGACACTGTTTTATGGGTTCCCTTAGTCACTCAAAATGATTTAATTCAAAAGCGATATTGTTAGATTTTTTAAAAAGTAAGGGGAAGTCATGATATATTTGAACAAAGAATGTTATTTTCTTCTTCAGAGAGACATAAATTTGAATCCTGGCTCTTAATAATGGTAACAGCTGAGCTTTCTTACGTAGAAAATGGAAATCTACTTCTTTCACAAATATGTATTGAGAAGCCTACTTATTCTAAAAGATTTATAAGTATTACATTATTAAATTTGGCCACAACATTATGAGCAGATGCCATTCTTTCCCCAAGTTGTAGATAAGAAAGGCAGAGGACAAAGAAATTTGAAATGTGGTTAAATTTTTCAGTAGGAATTACTGCTGGAAATGGAGAGGGACCCCAAGCAGTCTAGCACACAGCCACAGTACTCTGCTTGACTGCCATCTTCCAATAAGTGACATGTCATTGAAGCATATTGTGGAATTCATAACAGTAATAACAAAAATGACACCCAGTCCAGGTTTAGAGCTGAGGTTCAGCTAGTACTTCATGACCCTTTGCCACCCACAGTGTTCTGAATTTCTGACATTAAACCGTGAAACATTCTCATAATTGTGTAATAATATAAATCAAGAGATGATTCACTATTTTTGATGCTCAAAGAGATTGTAATTCAAGAAGAAAGTCAAATAACATTCGTCTGAAGAAACACAATATATGGTATCATGCTTACTGAATATTCCTGTGAAAGAAGTTTTCTTCCCAAATGTGTTTTTAAATTTTACTCACAAATGCTCTTTTGATAACACCAGATTTTTAAAAAAACTAATGAAATCCCCAAAGAAGATTTTTTAAAAGCATAGGAAACAACATAATAGAATCAAAATCACCAATATTTATTTAATGCTTCATTTTGATAAACAATAAACAGATTGGATTTTCATCATCAAATCTATTAATCCATTATACAATTCCTTAGAATTGTGAATTTGCAGATTTGACCAGGGAATACTTCGCGGTTTCTAAAGAACTGAAATAAGAATCAGGCTTGGAGCAAACTCTGTGACCTTGATTGTAAACCAAACTTCTCAGAAGTTCTTGGAGCACACTGGGACTTGGGGAGGGGTACTGCATGGGAGGTCTCCCAAAAGGCTTAGATCTGTCTCATTAGAAGAAAGATCCATGATTTCAGTGACTGAGATCTAGAAACCTTTAGGAGCCAGAGGAGTCATCACCTAGTAATTTAGCATCAACTCTGTGGTTTAGTGGTAGTTCGTTTCATGTTCAAGATGGGGACTTGTTCAAACAATATAGTTGGTTTGAAATATTTCCAGGACCAATGCAAACACCAAGTGGGTTGCCCAGAAACCACACATTGTTTCCTTCAGACAAAAGATAATGATGCACTAATGAGTTTTACCCTTTCTTGCCCTCTTTGGAACACAGCCTCAGGAAGAAAACCCACAAAACCAAATTGTTAGTCCCAAAATTTACAATATTTTGCAATGACCTGATCCCTTTTTCTTTAAGTGTTAGTGCTTGTGTTAAGTATTTGTGTTGTTTAACTCATAAATCCCAACCTCATGTAATCTCTAAAGTGCTCTCCCAGAGAGAGAAAGGAAATGAGTAAATGAGAGAAATAATAAAAGACTCACTGATAGAGAATATCTCCAAGCCACTTGCAGCACTTCTGAGATATGATCTAATTCTGATGTGCTTTGATCTCATTCAAGAGATCAGATCTTTGATCTCATTCAAGAGAAGAGAAACTAACAGTTATTACTACCTTAAATTGTGGAGAGGAATATTGAGGCTCAATGCATTTAATAAAAAGTATTTAACAGACAGAACTATGAGTGGAGAAAGTTGTTCTTGAGTTGATTAGACTTTTAAGAGAACGGTATGTGTTGAGGGCTGGGGAATTTGTTGAAATCATTTGTTGTGTCATTGAGGGACAGAAGTACAACTGCAGATCACTTGTGCTGAAAGCTTCCATGGCTCTTCCTTATCAGCACAATATGGCCCTTCTACACCCCAGCTACCATTTTATTCTCATGGTCATGCACAGAAAAGTTTACAAAAGGAGCAGCATGTGGTCACTGTTCCTGTATTCTCTACTCAGACCTGTTGAATGTGGCTTCCCTTTTAAACATTTCTGCTGAAACTGCTCTTAAGAATGTGGACTGGGACGCCATGTTGTCAAATTCTTGGGACATTTTTCTCATCTCCTATTTGATCTCAGCAGCATTCCAAAGAACGGACAACTCTTTCCTTAAAAACACCTTCTCTTGGTTTATATAACATCAGTTCTTTCTTATCTACCATGTTCACCTCCAGCTGTACCTTCCATGTCTTCCTTATTGGTTCTTCTTTCTCTGCATCAATTTTTAAGGCTGAAGCACAGAGTTCTTAGCTTCTTAAATACTAATTTAAGAAAAATATACAACAAAGTTTGTCAGCTTAGCAAACTACAAATGTGAATATTTTACATGAATACTATATGGAATTATTCTTAAGATATTTCTTTTTATATATGGCTTAAAACAAGTAAAATGTCGGATGCTGTATTACTCTTACTCTTATTTTTTTAAATCAGTGTGTCAGCAGAGTATAAAGGAGTTGTAATTAGTGAGGAATAAATTGCATTCAATTATTAAAATTCATGCAATTAAAATCTGCTGCCAGTAAGTTATATAACAAGAAGCTTTGTATTATCTGGAGGGCTTGTTAAAAATACAGATTCATGTACTGCAAGGCACCCAACTCCTCCAAAGAGTTTATGATTTAGTAAGGTCAAGGGTTAGAATGGATAGCAAAATTTGCATTTTTAACTGAGTCAAGAAACCACATTGAAGAAATTTTAGTTATAACTTTCAGAATTAGCCTACTACATAGTCTGTTATTAATTTATCCACATAAAATACATTTGCCTTTTACATCTTTTATTTTCTACTAATAGTGTAGGAGATTATCCTGTTCAATGCCAGTTTTCCCCTATCAATTCTGCTTATTGAACATTCTCCTAGAAGTTTTCATATAGGATGCCTTATGTTTTTTATCATTCACCAGAAAATTGTTCTGTATTTATTTTGAGAACAAATGATTTTTCCAAATCATTTTTTCTTTGTTTCTCATTACTCTTTTGCATGGAAACAGTAACTGGGACTTCCACAACCTATTATGCTTAAGGTAGTCCAAGCAAACAAAACCTACAATTAACATGGTTTGACAGGTGAACTGAGAAGATGGGAAATGGCTCAGTGTTCTTTCCCCTGCTTCTGCTCAACTCCATCTCATCTGAAGGATCTTTAGCCCAGCCAGGAGTTCTGAGGTATGCTTCCCAGGCTCACAGTTCCAAGGGATGCAGCAGTACCTGTATCATTCTTCTTTTCCTGGACCACAGACAATTGATTTCCTAGACAAATACACTCATCAAATCTTAGGGCCCCATGGTCTCTTAGTGATCCACCATAATACTTCTAGGTATTTACCTGAATGCGTATGCCAGCTTCCCGTTACTATAACAAATATCTCATTTGTTACCAAATACTTTTAAAAGATTCTTTGGGCTTGTGGTGAGATAACACATCACGACAGGAGTACACAGCAGAGAAGGCCTGTTCACTTCACAGCCAGGAGAAAAGGAGCAAGAAGAGACCAGAATCTCACAGTCTGCTTTTAGAGCTCACCCCCCAGTGACCTACAGAGCTCCTCCTCAGCACAGCCTCTAAACGCTTCCCATAGTGCCACACTGGGACCAAGCCTTTACTGCATAAGCTTTTGGGAGACATTTAAGATCCAACCTGCTACAACATGATAGCTCACAATTAACATACAAGTGTTCATAGCCATGTCTTCCTGTAAAACTGGAAGCAACCTAAATAGAAGGCTAATTAAATACTATGACCACACATATGTGTTAGTCATTGAAACTACTTTTAATGAAAATTAAATTAACAAAATTGAATAATTTCAATGACAGTTATTTCATTCCAAATGTTTTCTGACTCCTCCAAATTTACTACAAATAGCAAACATTATTTGTATAACAAAAATATAATTACTTAAAACAAGTTTTAAGGTTTTTTTAAAAGTAAAGCACATTAAATTGTATCATACATAGTGCCACTTTCTGCCTGAAGCAGAGGTCACTTTTTGTGTCCCTAAAAAATAATCAAAGCACCTTTATTTACATATTCTTTCAGTGATATAGGACTTAAAGTGCAATGAGTCAGTTCATACACTTAGCTTATTACAACTGTATGTGGGCTGGGGATTTAGCTTAGTGGCATAAGTGCCTGCCTGATAAGCCTGAGGTCATGAGTAGAGTGATTAAAATTATATTTGATTTCTATTAATTTGTGTTTAGCTATAAAATGAATTTTATTCATCAAATAATTTTTTAAATGCATCATTTCAAAATCTCCATTTCAATTACTTCTCCTACCAATTATTTTCTTTTTAATGGAACTGAAATTCGTAAACCATAAAATGAACCATTGACGTGTGACCCAGTGGGTAGTGCCATGCCTTCCACTGCAGGTATTCAGGAGACTGAGGCAGGAGGATCACTGGAGCCTGAGTTCAAGTCCAGCTGGGCAACTCATCTCTTAAAAAAAAATAACAACTTCAAGTACACAACTTACGTCAAATACACAACTTAAATCAAGAACCTCTGCAAAGTTTTGCAACTATCAGATCTATCTAGTTCTAAAACACTGACTTCTGCAGAAGGCAACTCAGGATAGGGTAACAGATAGCTTGACTCTTGTTTCTCTCTTCACCACCACACATGGGCAAACACCACTCTGTAATCTGTCTCTCTGAACTCAGGTATTTTGGAAACTATTCAATTTCTTAAAAACTGTAGTTGTTATTTTTATGAAAGTATGTATTAAGTAGGAAGAATACCACCCCTTGCCCATGTGTTCACTGGCCCTCATTTTGCCAAGGGATAGTCCAGAAGGACACACCTGTGACTCTCACACATCACAGGTGATGGTCTCTGGGCTTGGGCTGTGTCTCACCGGCAAAGCCTTCTACTTCCATTCACTAAGTGAAGCCCCAGGTTTGAGCCCAGCACTAAAATAACAACAAAGATCATGGTCTCTTGTTGCCTAACATTACCACCACAGGTACCTGTGCCACCACGCACACATGCTCTCATATGTATGAAATGGATGTAACTCCTGTGTGGCTCCTTTCCCATGATAGATACCCACATAAGGATTTCTTCAGCTTCCCACTGAAGCTGCTGCCTGAAAGAAAGCCAGATGTTGTGGAGAAGTACAGAAAAGTAAAGGCAGGGTAGTCAGGAACCTAAAATGACAGGTTCCTGGACAGGCCTCAGTGTGCACAAGAATGTCAACCTCACAACATTGGTCAGCTAAGTCCCTGGGTCCTTGGGCCCCATGCAGGAAACTCTCCTGACAGCTTTATGGAGGGCCCAGCACACAGAAGCGACAAGACAGGGATCCTAAGTAGAAACACACATCACAGTCACTTGCAAACTCTCCCTCACATCATCCTTCACAAATCACTAAAGAAGTCCTCTCCTTCAAGCAGGGAGAAATTGCTCACCAAAAGAAGAGGCACTGCATCTAAGTTCCAATTAGCTTTCACACTGGCTGCTACATATCACTGCTTTAGTCTCTCATCTTTACTAATGAGGACACAATTAATGCTTGCCCTGGCTAGTGTATCAGAAGCCAGATCATCACATTTTACACAAATAATCTGGGTTCTGTTTTTCAAAGCATAAAGTGCATATGAAAAATGCCTGCCATTTTTCAGGTTCCAACCTAGATTTTCAGTATCATAATTTCCCCAGCATCTGTACCTGATGTCTGCATTTCTAAAAAGTTCTCATGTGTAGCTTGTCCATCATGAAGTTTGAGGATCACATGGAAAAGAAAAAGAGAGTTCTTTACTGAATTCCAATTGCACACCCCTAATAGGTATCATTACTAGAACTTGTTCTGTGGAAAACTTTGCCAATACTTGTGTTTGGAAATGATCTATTAGAAAATAGTTGATAAGCTTACTTCAAGGTATAAGTGATTTTGTTTGATGTTAACAAGAAACATTCTCTACAAATACTTCAAAAGTTCAGTAGAAGCCCTTTTTATTTACATTATTTGTAATTAGGCTGATCCAGGGAGAGATCTAAGCAGAGTTATAAAAAACAGAATGGACACCAAACATTATGAGCACATGTGCATTCAGTAAATATTCACTGCATGAATGGTACACTTACATTTGCTTTATTTCCTAACTAAAAGGCAAAGGAATGATGTCTGAACCTCCCAGGCTCTCCTCTTCTCAAATATCAGTTATACTCTGGCTGTACAACATCTGTACATCTCTCAAAAATATTAGATATTCTTTCATTTGTTTAATAAATATTTATCAGTCATCTACTATGTGTAAATTTCAGGGATATGGTGGTGAACAAGACAAACTTGGTCTCTACCCTGATATGGTTTTCCACTAGAGAGAACTAGGAAGTTAGATATATAGGAAAAAAGGTTAATTATTTGGGAAATAAATAGACATCTCTCAGAAAAACTATAGGGAACTTCAAATCCAGGCACCAACTTGGCATTTGCCTTAGTTTATTCAGCATTCCAGAATGACTTAATCTGAGTTTTTCTCTTATGGGCCAGAGACTATTAAAAAATTGAATGTCCAGGCAAATAGAGATGTAAAGTAGATAAGTGACTGCTTGGGGCTGGGAGAAATGGAGAATGACTACTGATGGTTCTGGAGTCTTGTGAGCAAGCCAAGAGCCACAGTGTTGTATGCTTACAGAGGTGGATTGTGATATGTTCATTGTATCTCAATAAATAGGATAAAAGAGGCATGGGGGGGTATTGGTCAGTGGTAGCACTTGTGCTTAGCCAAATCCTGGGTTTAATCCTCAGAGCAAAAGAAAAGAAAAAGAAAGAAAGAAAATGATTTTTATTTTCTCCAGTTATTACATTTACCTCACTCAGAAGAGATCTATACATTTTTGAAAATCTAGATGAATCAGGGTTTATCAGCAATGTTGTAAAGAATAATAGACAGGATTCATGACACATTTTCTCATCTTTCCCCACTGCAAACTTGCTCCCCAACTGCTGCCCCAGCATATCTGAAACTCCTCCCCCACTTATATCCATCCATCCACATTTGTCCATGGAAAACTTTTCAGATTCACCCTCACCTAACTTCCAGCAGCCTTTGCTGCCAGAGTTTCCTCCTCTGCCCATCTCTCTTCTTATTCTATCTGCAAATGATAATACTGGCCCTGACCCCATCATCATCCAACTGGCTGAAGCCAATATCTAGATTTCCCATCTTGTGTCCTTTCAATCACTTCAACAAGATATAGCCCAAATATCTAAAATGTTCTTCACTTTCTATCCCTGTCACTCTTTAATCCACACCAAAGTTATTTGTTTCATAGATTACTCTAAAACCCAAGTCTCCAGGGTTATTGCTACTTTTATTAATCTTTTTAATTTCATTCCTGGGAAGAAGTCAGCATCTTCTTCCTGTCTGTATCTCAAACTCTAGGGAAGAATGCATTCATGTGTAGAGTGCGTAGAATGAATGAATAAATAAATGAATGCAACTTTAATACAAATACTTTCTATTATGGACTCAAATAAAAAGTGCTTTTGGTATTGGCATTCATTTTTAAAATGTTTTCAACACTTTTGTCTTCACTTTTTCCATAACTCCATGTCCATTGGCATGTTTTAAATCTCCTGGTTGTCTCTGATTATGTTTGTTTTCTTTGGTTATGAGCCTTGAATTCACCCTCTAATTTGTCTGAATTCAGCATCAGTTGTCAATAGGAGCTAACTTGGAAAAGGCAGAGTGCCTAAGACTTCACACCAACTGAACTAGACTTCTTGTTTCAATTAAATTACTTAATATGGGATTTTCCAGTCCTCTCTGGACCCATTAGTCAACAGAACATTTTGAAAAACTATCAGGAAAGAGAGGTTGCAGAAACTGAGAGACATGAGTGAGTGAATCAGAGAAGGATGAAGCCTGAGGTTTTTCCTCACAACATTTACATGTGGACAGAGGACTTTTATGTATTATAGAATTCCAGATGACTTATTCTTGCCCAGTAATAGTTAACAATGTAATGCTTAATGTACTGTTTCCAACCATTTTCATCTCTTATACTTTTGAATTGCCATCTAAAACTTGCAGTGATGTCATTTGAAGAATATCACAAATTGGATGTGTCAAAATAAAGTTCTTAATGACTTTAGAGGGATTTAAATAGCATAGCTATTTTGTGCACACTATTATACATGTTTAAAAATATATATAGAAATACTTTTTAAAGAAAAATTTACAATACAGTGGTACCTCGGTTCATGAACTTAATTCTTTCCATAATCATGGTCACAAACCAAACTGGATGAAAATCAAATCAAATTTCCCCATAAGGTCTACATCAAACCTAACCAATGGATTTGATTCAGTTCTCATCCAATTCAGTTTGTAACCAGAGTCATGGAAAGAAGTTCTTGAACCAAGGTATCACTGCATCTCTTTTTCTCCTTAAATTAACACTTTATTGTAATTTCTCTAATAGACTTTATATTTGAAAGTCTTTTTTCTATTCTGTTTTTCATTACTGTAACCAAAAGTATGCATGTAAATTTTAACTTTTGTCTGTGCCCATAAAGCTCGGAGTATTTAAATTTTCCATGTGATTATTCATCAGAATGAATAACAGCATTTGATCAAAATAGCATGAATGTGTTATAAACATGGCTAAATAATTGCTAAATATAGAAATCTAAATTTCAGTAACTTTCCTCTCTTAAGAAGATACCCCAAAGCCTTTGTAATATCTATTTTAGTGAATGAATACTACTTATTTCTAGGAAAAAGAATAAGTACAAGCAATGCATCATGAAAACAGAACCTGAGGTGAGAGTAAACCTTTTCAGTGATGAAGTAGCAGAAGGGAAAGGTTAAGAGCTAGGAAGACTCACGTATTTGATCTATGGCAGGCATCTTTGCAGCTCATCTCTTAGAAGAGAGGGGAAAGACGCAGAATGAAGCATTGATATCGGCTCCTCTGAACCTACCCTTAGAAAGCCTGTATGTTACCCCTAGGACTATACATATTTCCCTTTGAAGACCATTTTCAGAAGAGTTGCTGTAATAGTTAAAGAAGATATAACAAAGAGCATGAAGTCGGTGGAACAAAGAGGAACAGACTGCATTTTGCAATAGAAGGAAGATAAGAAACTGCAAAAATAATTTACTACATTTTTTTTCAAATGTCCCATCTTAAGAGTTATGTTTACCACTGATTTTGATGGCTACATATGTATTAAATCATTAAGGTTAAATGTAAACAGTGTACCACTGCTATGGAAAGTTAACTGAGCCTCAAGCTCTTGTTTACAATTTTTAAATATAAAGTTTTAGAAAAACATATGTGCTGATGTAGGAAAAACCCAGTCAATCATCAGTCTTTCATTCATACATTAACAAACATTCAAAAGTGTTCTCTGGACCCACAATAGGTCACTATGGAAACCAAAACTGAATGCCCTTGATTTCCAATGAAGCGCATTCATGTAGGAGAGGAATTTGCAGACAATGGTTACTCCATGTCTATTGGTTTTAACAGAGCAGATACTACTTGCAAAAAAAAAAAAAGAAAAAGAAAAGAAAAAAAAAACAGCCTTTAAGAACCCTGGCTGATTTCATGAAGAAATAACATAACATTCCAATGAAACCTCAGTGGCTGACAGTGATCAGAGAGACAGTGTATCAGGCAAAAGAAATACCTGTGCCAATGTCTGGAGGTGGAAAACACCTTTGCCTGCATAGAACACATAGTTCAGTAGATTTCAGTATAAGGTGGAAGGTGATGGACTGCCTTGTGATCGGACAAAGAGGGGACAAAGATCATAGAAAGTCTAAGCACTTTGAATTTGTGAATGATAGGAAATTTTAAAAGGTTTGACTTAAAGGTTTTTTTTTTTTTTTGTACCAGGGATCGAACTCATGACCTCACGCTTGCTAGGCAGGCGCTTAAGCCACTGAGCTAAATCCCAACTTAAAGGAATAACAGTGACAGAGCTGAGTGTTAGAATGTTCATTGTGATAGCAGTTTGAAAGATGGATCTGAGGGTATGTGAGCCAGGAGGCAAGGAGTCCAATGAAGAGACTACAGTAAGAATCAGGTGATGAGAACCTAAGCAAAAGTATTAATGGTAGAATTTAGAAGTGAGGCATGAAAGACAATGAGGTTTTGTTGACAAATTTAATGGGCAGAAGGAAAAGCTAATGCAATCTGCAATAAGGAAAAACAATTTAAACATGAAAGAGTTAATTCACAAAAAGAAGAACAGAGATAAGCAATTCCAGGGCTGGTTAATTTAGTGTCTTAACAACATAATCCAGAATGCATTTGCTATTCATGTTGTGTTACATACCTTGTATACTACAAATACCTGACTTTTACCCCAGGGAGGCATCTTGTGGAGGTTGCCCTGGCCACAGGCATCAAATCCACAACCAAAAGCTAGAGTAAGAAGCTTCCCTAATGTTTAGGGAGAAAAGAGTTTCCCAAGAGGCTGCACCACACATCTTACTCAGCACACTTCTTACTCAGCACACTTTCGTCAATGCCCATGCTGAAGTCAGCCATATGCAAGAAGAGTGCAATAATCATTTGGCTTGGACCAACCAGCTTTCCACTCCATGGTATGGAAAGGGCTTATGCAGAAGTTGGAACACAACACTTAAATAAAATTGTGGTTCTATTAGCAAGGAAATATAGGGATATTGGCTCTCAGTAAATTAATAGGATCTCCCCTAATTCCCAACTTTTTGGCTAAAATTAGAGGATAAATGTTGTGCTTTAGGAACTATCAGAGGAGGAGAGGTGAGTGGGAAAGTATGATAAAGCTTGGAGCATACAGAATTTGAAGCACTATGGGATATTTGGGGAATGTTCAGAAGAGTTGGGTCTAGGGTTTGAAGGTCATAACCAGAGTGAAGTCACAGGCATGAATGAAATCCTTAGAAATATAAAGAATAAGGAGATGGAATTATAGGAATATCTTAGAGGAACTCCAGCCTTTTGGTAGAAAGCTGAGAAAGACAAATCAAGAAAGGAGATTGAAAGACTGAAGAGAAAGAAGAAGAAATACAATCCTGTGAAATCCAGAGGAAGTATAAAAGATGGTGCCACTTTATATATGAGTTACCATTCCCAGGAACTATGATACAACAAACAAAATGAAACAGCTTGAAGTAAGAGCAAACAGAAGTTGATAGAACACATGAATAGGATGTTTTTGATTTTGCTTAAAGTGTCTCAGACAGGCCTTTCTAATTTTTATGTATACACAGACAGAAAATCTATACTGTGCTCCCAGGGAAATGAAATTCTGTTTTAGTTCTCCTGGAGCACACAGCACTGTCCCAGGCTGGGTGGAGGAAGGAGGTTCTGGAGTGTGGAGTTACTGCAGTTCCATTTGGTTTCTCAGGCAATAGCTTAAAATCTCTATTTGGAAAAAGGTGGAGGAGGATAAGGATGAGAAGAAGAAGAGGAAGAGGAAGAAATTAGGAACTGACTGATGGCTACAGAGAACAATGTCACTAGCTATAAAATCCTCAATGAATCACTCCTAATTTCTTCCTTCCTTTCAAATAAAACTTATGATTCTTCTTGCTGAGAGTTTTGGATTCTGACTTGATTTCAGTCCATCCCACAAGCCTCATAGCAGCAACTTGGTACAGAGGACAAGGGCCATTGACAGTATTCTACGGAGGGAAGCCTGGAAATGAGTCATGAAGGGTCATAGCATGGGCAGCTCAGGGCTCTGAAACCACAGTCTCCTTCCCATTCCCATTCCCAAGTAGACATGGCCTCGAGAGAGGCAACTCACAGGTGTGAACTCGACAGCTACCAGAGTGTTTCCATCCATTTCTTTCTTGGCTATGATGCTCTGCTGCCATTCTGCCCCAGAGTTACATGTCCTATCCTGAACTTACCCAAGGGTTTCTTCAAAGATTAGGCACTTTGATTACAAATTCCAAAATAATACACTTGCTATCCAGAAGAAGTCAGAATACATAATGACAGTATCCTCTCTCCTTTGGTTGAAAAAGATCTTTTTTCAAAACATAATTTTTCCAGATGAAATGAAACTTCTCCTGGAACAAAATGATAGTCAGTGTTCCACTCAGTCAGAGTTACTTGGAAAAGCAAATGAATCCATTTGGACTTCAGCCTTCTGAGTCATGTGGGATGCCCTGATAGTTCTGCTTTGAAATTTCTAGCCACTTCCTATTATTTCATGACACTGCAGAAGATTTATAGTTAGAACTTCTGATTTTTTTCTCTAATATTGGAATTTCTTTCACTTTAAATAGGCTGCAATCATTTCTTTTCAGACATAGAATCACTGTATTGAAACCTGAGGTACAATCACCTTATAATCAGACAGATGTAAATTAAAGTACTAAGAATGTGATTTCTACCTTTCAGATACCAGAAGGTAATAAATCTGGTTAACAGTTAGTATTAGCCTGTGTGTGCAGCTGCAGGAACTCACATCTTACCCAGCAGAGAGAATTCTACTGCAAGCAGTTGGAAAACAGCTTGGCAAAACTGAGTCAAGTTCAAATGGTCCGTGTCCTATGAACCAGCATTTCCACTTCTCAGTGTCTCTACTAGAAAAACTTTAACAGATGATCACAAATAAACACACGTAAAGCTGCTCAGTGCAGCACTGTTGGCAATAGTGAAAAAAGTAGGGGCAACCAACTGTTCCTCAGTAGGATGAATGAATAAGCAGTTCTTTAACACTCAGCAGTGAAGATGAGTAGACTTCTACAAACATCCATGTGTACAAAATCTCGAATGTGTAATTAAGATGCCAAAGAAAAGTAGAATGTGATCCCATTTATGGAGAGATTATTTTTACACATACAAATAACCTACTCATTCATAAAACATAGATGGATAGAGATAGATGGATAGAGAGCTAGCTAGCTAGCTAGACAGACTAAAGGGTGAATATGGGAAGTATCGGTATTACTTTTATCTTGGTGGTGAGTATGTAAGGCTTCTTTCCTGTCTTGCTTTATGCTTGAAAAATCTCATCTCTAAAGGGAAAGCAACAATTTAATTGGATAGGAAAATTTGGAGTAGGACTTGGCTAAGTTTTTCAATAAAAGGCCAGATAGCAAATACTTTCCCCTTCATGGGCATTACGGTCACTGTCTCCACTACTCATTCTGCCCTTATCGTATAAATCAGCCATAGACTAAAAGTAAATGAATGAGCATGGCCATATTTCTGTACAATTTCATTTGCCAAAACAGACCTCCAGTTGCATTTGGCTCGTGGGACATAGTTTTCCTCAGTTTACAGTTGCCAGGGAGGTAGGTGGTTTCAGCAGATAAGCAGTCTTAGGCTATGAGGATAATTATGAGGCGGTGAAAACCCCACACGTGTCTCTAGAGAGTTAGCTGGGGAGTTAAATGACTATCTTCTCAGCCTAAGGATCAAAATCATACTTGAAGTACCTTCAGTTTTGAGGCTGTGGCAGTAGAAAACACATAAAAATAATCCCTGATGTTTAACATTGCTGGAGGTTTGGTTTAGATGTTTGGTTTGGTTTTGAGTCTGTTTTCACTTAGGTGGTGAAAGTAAGTTTATCTCACATATACCTAAGACTATTTAGCCCTGAATGATTTCCTTCAACCTTCTAAGAATATGCTAGAAGCCTTGGGTCACATAAAATTTTCAGCCCCCATCCCATTTATTTATTTATCCCATTTACCAAGATAAATACTCACCACACAGCCTAGTTCTGCTGTACATTCACCTCTAAAAACCTCAACAAGGTCACTCTGTAAGTGAGTTCAAGATCTTCATTGCACCCATGACCTGCGACGTTTTCTCATTTGCATATACCGTTTGGGATGGGCCATCAACATTGGTGTATCTTTTCCTAGAAATGAGGAAGCTTTCCTGTTGCATTGCAGTGCTCCTCTGCAGGTCTTCATATGTCTAGGAAAGGCAGACAGAGGAGAGTTGTGACTTTTTAGCTGCTTTGGCCTGGAAAGCCCTTGTTCTGGTATCTACAAAGGCCAGAATCAAGGGCGTTCACTTAAGAGGAAAATCCTTCCACTACCTCTCTTTTTGAACAATCAACTTTGTCCAATGCGGTCTGCTTAGGCCATCAGCATTTACAGTCCTGGCACCCCTTGCAAACTGACAACAATGTCAGGCCAGAAGGATGGTTAATAAAACCAACAGCATTTATTTACGAGCTTCTTGTGATACAAGCCAAACACAAGATGTGAAAGTAAAATGAAGTATCCTGCGCTGTCATTCCTGGCAGTCATGGTTACATTCCTGAGCGGTTAATTGTGTGCCAGCCATTTCTCTGAACAGCAAAGGAGTTTGGGATACAGCAGGACTCTGAAGTGATAAACTCAGGTCTTGGGGGTTTGTGTGTGCTGCGAGGTTGGCTAAGTGAAGAGAGAGGTATACACATTCTCTTCTCCAGTGAAGCCAGCACAAGCCAGCGCCAGCAGAATGCTACCGGCCACAGCTGGCTTAACTGCCTGAAGTAAAGAGGCCTCGTCCTAACAGTCATTGTGCAGAAGCAGCCCTTGCCTGTTTACCTGCTATAGCGATGCACAATCCTTGGTGAGCTTCCTGTTGCAGTGTATGAAGGGGAAAAGGAACAAGCTGTGAGGAAGGAGCGGGAGAAGAGCCTGACTTGGCTCCTGTCACCTACATGTCATAAGAATCTTTTCCTTGTCCTGAAAACTAGAGGTTAGGTCTCATTTCCAGGGTCTTGTGAGACATGACTTCTAGAGATGTTCCCCAGATGTCCTGAAACTCATTTAAGATGTTCAAATAATGCACGTTGTTGATCACTACATCTGATGCTGCTGACATGAGTTCTGGTCCCAAATCGATCTGAACATGTTTTAGCTCTGTTCTCCCTGGTGACAGTTCTAACCTGTTGAACCAGAGCATGCCATCTTGAGCTTGTGAGGCTGTGGTGGGAACCACAAGCTGAGAATCAGGAGGGACTCACAAACTTGGTTGTGTTTTTTCAGAATGTTAATAATTTCATAAATTATTAAAATAGAACCAAAATACTGTCTTTTTAAGAGGCTACTGAGATCACAAATCATTCCACAAATATAATAAACTGAGGAAGCCGAGCAAATGCAATAATCAGTGCTCACCATAGGTTTGTTGGAAGCGAGGTCCTTTTCATATGACTCTTCATGTGTGGAACAAAGGAGGCATGAGAAAAGCACTTTAAAAACTTGGCCTTAAATTTTCAGTAATTGTGTTGGACAAAAGGTTTTTACAGGGAGAAGGAGGAGGGGGAAAAGATGAAGCAATATGGGGAAGAGAACAGGCGAAAGAAGAGGAGGAAGAGGAACAGGAAATAAAGAATGGGGAAGAGCAGAAAGAGAAGGAAAGGAGAGAGTAGAGGCACAGAGGAAAAAAAGAAAAAATATTTCCCCTCTCTGCTCTTAGTTTTTTATGCCTTTTTCTCAGTGCCACCCACATTAACCAACTACCATACTTTTGGCAGTATTGGTGCCTGTTTGGATTTTAGAGGACTCATTTAATTGTTTATTCCTAGGCTCCTCCTGCTCCTTCTCCAAGCACAACTCATGGTTTTTCTTGTACCTTCACATCCCTTGGAGCCTTGGGTGCTAGCGTTAGTTAGCTTTCCCTTACTGCAACAAAATACCTGAGATAATCAACTTAAAAGGGGGACAGGCTTATTTTGGCTCAAATCTTGGAGCTTTTGTTTCCAATGGGTGGTTGATTCCATTACTTCTGGGCCAGTAGGAGAGCAAAATATCAAGGCAGGAATGTGTGGCAAAGGAAGCTGTTTACTCCTGCTAACTGGGAGCCAAAGAGAAAAACAGAGGGGGACTGGAGTCCCACAATCTCTTTCCAGGTGACTGTGTCTTCCTGGTAGGCTCCACGTTTTAAAAGTTTTACTACTGTCCAACAGTGTCAAGCCAGGGGCCAAGCTTTTACCACGTAGGACTTTGGGAGGCATTTAAGATCCAAAGCATAACAGAGAGATAATGGAATTTGAAAATCCAATCACAGCACTCACTCTTGAATTAATACTTCACAGAAAATTGATATACAAAGCCTTTTGCTGCTTTGACCTAGACTAGTAAGAGCGACACCAAAAATAATTCAAGCATAGCTATGCTACAATCATGGACACCCGGAGTCCAGAGCTGGGATCCTTGGATTCAAATATTTCACACACTGGCTTTGTGATCTTGAGCCTGTCATTGCCTCAGTTTCTTCATCCATAAATGAGGGGAAGTAACAGTGATTATATCATAGGACTCTGATAATCGATGCTATTCACATATGAAAGGAAACTATATGCATAGCTGATGACTTTTGAGAACCAATAAGTATTAGCTATGCTAATGTTAATCTCTGTGTTACCTTAGAACTTGAAGTTTCTTGTAATTAGTATTAAATGTTCAGTCATTTCTATATGCTTATGTCTAACAAATAAAATATAAATAATGTGTATTATATAATCAAATGATAATGTTTTGTTGATATGTATGTTTTAAAGTGTGCATGCTAAGAAACTGGAATTCATGTAGTTCTTTCTATGAATAGTAAAATACACAGAGAAAGGATGAATAAAGGTGACAACAATGATGCTGATGTTGATGATGAAGACCATGTTAGGAGTCACAATTATAAAATGACGCGGGAGTCATCTCTTTTCTTAGGTATTATTGGTACTTGACTATTCAGGAAACTGTAAAAATTTTAAATGTGACTTGAACTGTGAAGTCCATGTTTCACTTCAGTAGGAATTTGGTTTTCCTCTTACAAGATATGTTTTAGGTGGAATTCCTTCTAATTCCCATTTCTGTTGTATGTCATCATCTCCTGATACCCAGGCTGGGAAAAACCCTCCACATTGGCATTAGACAATTTTAATATGGCCTTGGAGATTTCTTAATTCACACCAAGGAATTGACTTCCACTATAGGATTCTAATTTAGGACTTGTTCAAATGACTTGAACGTCTATGTGAGATGTTAAATGCTGAGTACTATTTACTCTCTATAAGTAATAATGAGCAGAGATGAAATTATTAGTTTTTTAGCCATATACATTTCTATCCTCAGTACACACTCTTAAAATCCTTGTGAGCTTTCCATTTACTTTTAACTTATTAATTTTTCTAAGCTTATCTGTGTCTAGGGGTTAATCTTGATGGCCCCAAGATGGATGCCAGGTCCCAAATCCTGGGCCACTCCTTAGTGTTTATTGCAAACTTGGCCAAATAACTCAAACTCTGAGGGCCTCAGTCTACTTCACCATGAAGAGGATACTGATGCCACTCCCCCTGAGGGTCAAATGACTGTGCAAGAAAAGCCCATTGGGCCTGAACTGGCCTGGATTAAAACACAATACTTCTTAGGCCGTGATCTTTTGTCGTACTTGTCCCAACTGGCCGGAGGGTTCTTCATTGCATTTGCTTTAATTTTCTTTCTTCTGTTAATTGTCCGATTTGTCTGTTTTCTAACAGTGTTAGGAACTGCACCCTGACCTCTCTGCCTTCTGGGCGCCATTTAGGGTACTGTCAAAACTGTCGCCAAGCATACAGTTTAATCCTTTCTCACTTTTGCTGCTCCCCCGGGGCGTCTGGCCGTCAGCCAGCCCCACCTGACTACGCCCCCTAATGCAACCGAGGCATAGTAAAAGGGAGCCCTGGACACTGCGCTCCGGCGCCCTCCCCACCCACCCACTGACTCTCTCCTCTCGTTGCAGGATGTTCTGGAAGCTTTCGTTCTCCTTCTTCCTGCTGGCCATGCTGGTGAAGGTGGCTGAAGCCCGGAAGAACCGGCCGGCGGGCGCCATCCCCTCTCCTTACAAGGACGGCAGCAGCAACAACTCGGAGAGATGGCAGCACCAGATCAAAGAGGTGCTGGCCTCCAGCCAGGAGGCGCTGGTGGTGACCGAGCGCAAGTACCTCAAGAGTGACTGGTGCAAGACGCAGCCGCTGCGGCAGACGGTGAGCGAGGAGGGCTGCCGCAGCCGCACCATCCTCAACCGCTTCTGCTACGGCCAGTGCAACTCCTTCTACATCCCGCGGCACGTGAAGAAGGAGGAGGAGTCCTTCCAGTCCTGCGCCTTCTGCAAGCCGCAGCGCGTCACCTCGGTCCTCGTGGAGCTCGAGTGCCCCGGGCTCGACCCACCCTTCCGACTCAAAAAGATCCAGAAGGTGAAGCAGTGCCGGTGCATGTCCGTGAACCTGAGCGACTCCGACAAGCAGTGAGCGCCAGCGGGACGCAGCTCGGCTCTGCGCGCCCTGGCGCCCGGGTCGCCCCGCCGCAGCCGCCACGTCCCCTGAGCGCCTCCACGCACTGTCAGGCGTCGCCCCTCAGCAGCCAGCGCGTCGCGTGGCGCTCACAGTGTCCTCGCCACGAACGTGGACCCCTAGCGGAGCGGAGCTGCTGTGTTCCTGACCGACTCCGGGCCGCGCCTGCGCGTCCAAGCCAGGCTGTGGCTCAGGCGCAGTGGAAAGATGCTGGGACCCCAACGCCAGCCCCAGCAGCCAGCAAAGACTTCTCGGGGATGCGCTGCAAAGCCGGCCTGGATGCTTCCACCGTGTGGAAGCCGGTATTTCCCTGGCCTCGCTTTACACTCCAGCTCGCTTCTCTCCTACGATGGAGGCATCCCTCTCCTGAGGAGCCCCTCAAACTTCCGCTGGGCCCTGGACCCCTGGGAGGTGGGGGCGCGTTCATTCTTGTGACTTCGGCGCTGCCCGGGCTGCTGCTGCGATGCTGGTGTGGACCACGTCCATAAAAAGAGATGTCCGTGGACGGGAGTCTCCTAATAAACCCGCCAGCGAGAAGACACCGTGAGCCCCTTGGATCACGAAAGTCAGTCGGGTCCTGGCGCGCTCTCTCTCGGCAGGACACACCATCCTCACCTGCACACACCACCACCTCTTCTTCCTCCCGCCCTGTCCCCACCTGTGGACTCAAGACGAACTCTAGTGTGCATGCTATTGTCGCTGCAGTTACAATATTATCACGCACAAGGTCTCTATATTAATGCTGGTTTTATAATTGACCTATATTGTAAAGAGCTGTTTTTTTTTTATTAAGCATTCTAGAGCTATCCATGTATCGTTTCACGTGTTTTGACCCTGGCTTTGCAGAATCCTTCTGAGTAGGGTGAAGATTGGGTGACAATCTGCCCAAAAGGGATTGTACTCGGAAGTAATGCCTGGCCAGAAATTCACTGCCGTGCACCTATTTTAGATTGGGCAGGGAGATAGGGGATATTGCATCACTGAGGGTATTGCAGCACGTGTAGAAACTGGGTTGGGATGGATGAATGTAGGGAGGGAGATTTACTGGGAAGTTCTTAATGCAAACCCCCTTCAATGTTTAATATGCATTTGTGGGGGGGATGGTACTATTTTTGCGGCCATGACACTAAGAAAAAAAATACACTCTCTGTTAAAATAAAGAGATTTTTAAAGAATATAAGGAATCAGGTCACTTTGTGGTGCAGGAGGCAGTAAAGGATAAATATAGAGAAGATAGTCATCTAGCTGAATAGTCCTAGAGAAAGTAACTAGAATCCTTTCCAAAGAATAGATGTTTAAAACTATAAGCAAACATTAAGTCACCTTTCATTGCTTTAATGTATTGTTGAAGATTCTGTATTGTGGTCCCTTGATATAAGGAAGTTGGCATAATTTATTTTCCTGCAAAATTATACCCACTTTGAGTCCCTTTGCTACACGGATTCAGCAAGGCCTCCTGTGAGTAATGGTTATGGGGGCTAGCAAATGTGAATGAGATGTTGTTGGTAGGAGTTGATGTATTCTAAAAATCTTCTTCTGGAAATTTCCAAGCAAGTGCTCCTGGCAAAGGGGTTGGTTCCCTACTAAATGAGAGAGACCCCTCTACAAGCTGCTCTGGGGACTGAGGCTTCCTGACTCTACACAGTCAGAGCAGATCTAGAGTCTGTCACCTAGAGAGCAAGGATTGGGGTGAGATGTGGCATGCTGGTGATTATTTCTGCTGTTGCACTGCAGGTTTTATGTTTGTGTTATTTCTTTACTACCATTTAAAAGAAAATCTGGGCACAGACTTTACTCTTGCGAAGAGGATTTTGGCTTCAGAAATATATACAGCCTGAAATCAGGAATGAAAACAAAAATCATTGAGGGCTGGAACCTGAGGATGGAGACAAGCAGAGAGGGTACACAAGGTCAGGATTGATTTTTGCATTTGGGAGAAAACTTCGAGTCAGGCTCAGTGCAGAACAAGCGGCAGAAAAGCTGCGAAGGAAGGAAATCCATGTGTTCCAAATGGAAGTTGATAGAGGAGAGTGGGAAGACAGCGGGGGAGTCTCTGATTCAAGTGTGAGGTCAACCCTATCATTTTACTAACAGAGAGCCCACATAGACAGACAGGGGAAGGACTGAGCTAGGAACTCACAGAATACAACCCTGAGCCCTCTCTTGGAACCCAATCATGGGTGTAGCAATGAAAGCAATATGATATGCTGCAGGGTGTAGCTCCATTGGGGGGTTATTGTATGTATAAAGTTTACCTTATAATGGCTCAAAATGTATTTAATTGTTTTCCGTTTTGTTTATAAATGAAAAAAAGCTCTAAGTATAATGTAATTATTTTATAGGTATACTATTAAATTATAGAACAAATAAAGATACTCTAGGATTATATGTGATCCTGGTGTGCTGTGCCGTAAAAGTGGAATTCCAAACTCGTTTCAGTGGGTGGATGGCAGAGGACTCCTGTGTGTTCAGAGTGCCTCTGTTCAACCACAGAGCTCCGCGGGGCCGCTGCCCATGCTCTCCTTAGGGTCCTAACATCATCGAGGAGAATCAGAATCGGATGTTGAAGGCAGGGAGGGAGCGGGAGTGGCTGTCAGTCCTGGTTTGGGGAGCATTCACGCTTCTACCTTATCCCCCAGCAGCTGAAGACAGAATATTCTCACTGTGTTCTCTGAATAAGAAATACTGGATGATGAAGCCGGAGAAACTGAAGCAAGCCGAAACCCCCTTAAGCCTCTTCCCTTTGGCAGCCGACACACTGCGCTTGTCTCCTGTGCAGGCTAGAAACTGTCATGAGTTTTGTTCATTTTCACACTTACTTCTCACAAGTTTCAACGTCTCGTCATTTAAACACGTCTTAGTTTCACAATGTTGTTATTTTTCCAATAATCAAACTGCCACTCAAGAAACTCAATGATCAATAAAAAGTAAAATCCTTAATAAATCTGCACATGGTTGACTCACTGTACGAAATAGAAAATAATTAAATTCAATTCACTGAGAAATAACTTACCTTAGTTTAGTAAATGAGATGAAATAGTTTGCTTTGGCTTACGGTATATCTGGCTGACAAGACTGGCTGATTTTTAAGTTATAAAGTTAATGAAAATGAATTTTTGCCATTGAGTGAGCAACTTAGAATGTGTTCCTAAGAAGTTTATTTAATGATTGAACAATCACCACTGATTATAAATGTCTGCGTGAGGGATATCAATAAGTGCAAATCAAAAACAACTCGATTAAAACCGGTTGATCGGCAGGCTGTCTGCAGAATACTCCTGAACCCCACCTTGGCACCCTCCTCACTTGGTTCTTTGGCAACTATTCCTCAATTATAGCACTTCACTGAAAGCAAAATATGGAAAGCCATACTATACTGCATTGTAATTAGGGCTGTATCCATGGATGTTTCTGCATTACTAGCTTCTCGAGTATTTAGTCTAGAAAATGCAGTAAAGCAAACAAAAGCAGAGAACTCATTGTGACAATAGTCCTTGAGTCCTGAGATCCCTATCTGACCTACCTTCCTTTGTCTACTTGTTTTAAGTGAATGGGGGACTGAACCTAGAGCCTTTTCCCTGGACTTCTTTATTACTATTTTATTTTATTTTATTTTATTATTTTATTTTATTTTATTTTTGAGACAGGGTCTTGCTAAGTGGCTAAGAGACTGAGGCTGAACTCAAGATCTTTCTGTCACAGGCTCTCACAGTTCTGATATAACAGGTCTACACCCACCATATAGATAGGTTCCTTCAGATATAGATAGATAATAGGCTCCTTCAGATATAGATAGATAATAGGTAGATAGTTTGTAGATAGAATCTAGAGATGTTAGTGGCAGATACAGGGAAAACCATGTCTACCTTGTTTGGAGTCAGAAGTTTCCTGAATGTTTATAAAGTTAATCACCTACTAGGTATACAGTGTAAATGCTTACCAAGGCCTCTAATATACTTGTGTCATATTTCTCAACTGGCCCTGCTATTTCATAAGGTAAATCAGTGTAGTATTTTACAGAATGTCCATATAATTCAAGTCTTTTTAATTTATATTTTGACAAAAGATAGTAAAAGCTTAAATAGCCCCTATGCAAGACCATAAATATAAACCATTGTCTATCTCAATGCAGAGTGCATCTGGCATAGCAAAAATAAATCAAGCCAATATAGTAATATATAGTAAATATATAGTAAAATAAATGGCAACATAGAGTTGCCACTGTAATAATCAAGTATTGGAGGGTTTCACTGATTTTCCCCATTCCTTCTGGAATTCAGCACTGCTTTTTGTTTATTCTTTGCTAGGGTAGGAAGCAGCTTCAGAGCTTCTACTTGCCCTTTCTCACTACAGCAGTCCTTGTCTAAGAGGTCAAAGAACCAATGTGAGCGAGTTTGAAGTTACCAAATACAATTATGTATTTGGAAGTGACGGAAAATGCTATTCAGCCGGTCCACGGAGCAGGGCCCACTGAGACCCGGATGTTAGTCCGGCTCTAGCAGTCTCCACGTGCCTCTGCTGTAGCAGGGAGTCATGGTGATTCATTAGCTCTCCAGATATTAGTGTCAGCTGAGACCTGCTCTCAGTAATCTCAAAAGTGCTGAGTATTCTCCTTTTCTTCAAAGCACATTTACCTGAATAATTGGTCCAAAGTTCCCAGGGTAACAACTATGGAAATAGCCTATGGGTATATTTGTCCCTATATTGCTAATGCTTTACTTACAGAGAATTAGCCACTCTTTAAGCCAAGGGGTTCTATGTCTGATCTAGAAACCAAGAAAAGAACTGAAATTTTTACCAAGATGCTGCCCTCTGCCTCACTGTGTTAACTGGACAACACTCTTTTTGGCAGTACATTTAGAAACATCATATTCTATTAACCATCTCCAAATTGGACCTCTGGATGCCACTACAGGACCACCGTAATTTGGAACAAACGGACCCACATTACTTCTGAAAGCTAAGCATTACAACTGATTTAAATTATTTAGAGATCTTGCTATTCTCCTACCGGTCAAAGAGCCCCATTTTACAACAGCATCCCTTTCTACAGTTGGCCCTATCTACAGATAACAGCGATATCAACTTCTCTGCAAAATTGCTCCTCCTCTCACCAGAACAGACCTCCTGGGAATGCAGTAGGATTAGTATGTTGTTTATTTTGTTTCATTGTTAACTTGACATAGCCAGTCCACTTCAGTGTGCATAGTTCCCTGGGTCTTTGGTTCTTTCTCTGCACCGTACACTATGACAATTCCTGTATTTCACTGAACCTGGATCATAGCTTTTGTCATTCTCTAAGAATCATCCTGGCAGCTTATTATCACAATTCCTGGAATTTGCCACAAAGTTAGGCCTTGAATCATGGGGGATGTCTCCCAGATGATAAGTATCCCGTATCCAACTTAATGACACTCCCCTCACCCCTTGCTTGGCAGCTTCCAGGCACATTCCTCATGCTGCTTCTCCTGGCTCCTGCAGTAACTTCACTGTATACTCTTCTTGCTACTTAGCCAACCCGGCACTTCCCAATAGGGCTGTGAGCCTAACCACAGGTTTATGAGTTTCAAGGAAATTTGAAGCTTCAGATTTTCACCTCCTTCCATCCAGATGTACCTCTCTCAACTTCAAGGGCCCCATCCCTTCCCTGTGATGGCCTTAATCTTCCCAGAGGAGACTTGTAAGAGCTGACAAGGCAAACTTTTCTGCGGCAACACTCTCACAACCTGAATCTTCCTTTGACCTTTGGAACTGGGATTTAATAAAAAGCTCCAAGGAAACACTACCTATAGTTTTCATATTTTGCCTGAATTGGCAATTAATCACCCTTTCATTATCTCTTCAACAACCAATGCCACTTGGAAATAAGTGCTAGTCCCAACATCACTATAGGCACTCGGTCCCTCCGAGCTTTTAAGCACCAAAGGTGTAACAGCCAGCAAATTCCTTCCCTGGGACAGGCTAGCTGGGGGTTACAATGAGCCATCTCCAAATCTCTTGTTGCAGTATTCTTCCTCAAGCTGTTTCTGGAACTACCTATCTCAGACTGGTTTTCTAAACTGAGAGTTCTGAGTAAGTTTATTGGAAATATTTGCAGGACTAGACCAAACCGATAAGAAAGTGAAGAGAATCAGACTGTGCAAAGGGCAAAGAAATTTGGTTGCAAGTGAAGTCTTGGTGATCCACTTGGGAGTTCTGGAGCCAAGGTGAATTTTAAATTGACTCAAGGGGACAGACTTTTGTAACCCATAGCCATTGTCTGTCTATTCAATAGGTCTTCCCCAGAATGGGGATCTGCATTCCCCTCCACTAAGGGCAACTCAGTGAGGAATTCAACTGCTGTGCTTCTGGACTGGTATTTTCAGTGGGAATCAGAAGATGGAGTGAGATGAGATGGGTGCATCAGACTTAAAAAGGAGGTCCAGGCAGAGCACCATATACTTGGAGTCTGTGTTGGGGGATGGTTATGGGAGGAAGGAAGAGACAGCGAGTAGAGAATACGGGTGCCCTTGAAATAGGCAGAGGAAGTTCCATCTGATATCACAGGAAGTTAAATAAAATCACTGAGATATTTGATGAAGGTTATTTGAATCCAGATATGCAAGGCAATTGGATGGAACAGAATCCAGGTCTGGACAAACCAATTCATTGGCTCTTGCAGGAACATAGACTGATGACCAGAAACAGACCTGGTTATAGAATTGGATCTCAAAGAAAAAGACAAGAGTGGAAAGTTCTGTGGATTATAGGGTCAAAAGTGGAGTACGTCAAAAGATTAGGAGCCCAATGTAAGTGGAGACCTGATATTAGATAAGTAAGAGTGGTGTGAATTTCATAGATTGGCCTGTAGAGAATGAAATCATCTAAAGGCAACTTTTACCCCCATTTGAAGAAATAAGACAGATTTGAGTGAGAAGCTAGATATAGAGAAACAGGTAATAGAAGCAAATGACCTATGAACACAGAAGAGGCATCTAATAGGAAAAGTAGAGGAATAGAGGGCAGAGTAACCAGAAAAATACCCGCCTTTAAGAGTAGGAAGAGGAGAAAACATCACAGGAGATGAGCTGCATTCTTAGGTAAGGTCCACCTACTGTCTGATTCAACAGTGGGAGCTTTCATTCCTTGCTGCAGTGTTTCACCTCTTGCTTTGGACAGAGCCCACACTCTCGCTCACCGTGCAACTCTCTGCGGCCGCACAGCATTTCAGCTCTCTCCTTTCACCTGATGACAACAACCTCTCTCTGCTCTTTCTCCCTGCCATTTCTTCCTGATGAAATACTGACAGCCTGCACTCCACCTGCAGTTCGTGTTCCCAGGGGAAACTGTTCAGTGAGCTACACACACAGCTGGATGCCGTGGTGCACAGCTATTCGGGAGGTTGAGACAGGATGAATGTTTTGGCCCAGGAGGTCAAGGCCAGCCTGGACAATATAACAAGACTTCATCTCAAAAAATTAAAACAAAGAAACAAATGAACTAGGCACATGGGAAGCCTCCTGCCACGCTTCATATCTAGATACCTGTAAATCTCTCACATGCTCACTGGACTGTGCGGGTCATAGGCTGACTTGCAGTTAGGAAGTGGGATCTGGTCTGAAGAAGTAGGTCACTGGGGGTGTGGCCTGCAAGGCTACCTCTCCTTCCTTGGCTCCTCTCTTCTCTTTCTGCTTCTCGTCTGCATTGGCGTGAATGGCTCTCCTCTGCCTGACCCATTCCACCGTGCCTCACTACATTGGAGCCAGCCAACTATGGACTAAAAATGTGAGCCAAATTAAAACTCACCTCCTTCCTGTTGTAGGTGTTGGATATTTTGTCCCAGCATTGAGGAAAGTGACTAAGACATCTTCCTAACCGCCACCTTCAGCTGTAACATTCTGTTGCCAGGGCATTCTTCAGAGGGATAAGATTGCAGCTATTGAAAAGGTTGCAACTGCTAATTTGTGAGCAGGAGGTAATGGATACTCAGTGGAGTAGAGACTTCAAACTTTATATTTGAAACTTTAACAAGAAAAGTTTGAGATGTATACAAATATTTACATCTAGAATGACTGGCTTTTGGTTTCTCTTGAAGTATATTTATATTTTTAATTTTTTTTTAATTTAAGAATATACAATTTTTGTTACCAGAGGCACCCCACATGCTTCTTCATGTGCTGGAAGGCATTCTGTTAGTGGCATGTATTTTTGTATCTATCATGGTATTATGTAAGCTAAATATTAAAATTTTTCATTCTCACCTTTTGCTTGAAAACTTCGAGCTCCCTAATGCAAGGATGTGCTGAAATTTATAGAAAGTATTTATTTACAAAGCAAAATATAGGGATATGAAATAACGAATGTCATGGTGAGGTCTGATTTAGAGAAAGTGAAGCCATTAGAACAAGGCTTTGCTGTGAAGTGGTTTAAACACTATCTACTTCTGACCCTGAGAGGTTAATACCAACAGATAATTTTTGTTGTTGTTCAGCCTGTAAAGTGTGAATTGGGCCCTGTGATATGTTGCATGAATTCTATAGAAATCATTAGTGTATAGTACGGGACAGGGGCATAGCCATGGATTAAAGCATTCACAGAAAGTGCATGAGGGCAGTGCAAAGGAATTCCAGAATTTAGGTAGGAGGGTTTGCAGAAGCTATACCAAAATAGGCCTATTTCAAAGTAAAACTCTAAGGGTACTGTGCAGTTAGACCACTGAGGCAGAAAAAATGTGCTTGTGGATCACTCTGGCTTTTTTTCTCATTTTTGCCACAAAACAAACAAACAATCACCAGCATTAGCATTGCACCTTCCCAAACGGCTCTGTATGGTGGTCTAACAAGAGAAGTTTCCTGGGAGAGGACTTCTCATAGAAAATTGCTATAGTAACGTGAAGCACCATAAACCACCCAAACATACTGTCTTCTTGAGTCAAGCTAATTGGTTGGATGGGTGTCACTTGATATTCGAAATGAGCTACAAATGAGGTTCCTAAAAGTGAATTATAAAATATTTCTGTATTGATTTACTCCACACATTGTACCAAATCCGAAAGAATCAAAGGAACTCACTGTGAAGAACCAACTCTCTCCTCTCTCCCTGCTCCCAAATCCTAGTTTTGTTACTACTAGAGAATTAACCAATATTACCAGTTTCTTGTCGTGCCTCCAGAGACATTCTATGTTTATCCATTGCTGGACATTCAGTAATTACCTTTCACCCATTTCTACACAAATGAGAATGTACTATCTATACTTTTGTACCATATATACCAGTGGGGTTGAACCCATGCCATGCAGGCCACTGCGGGCTGTTTGTATCACTGAAGCTCTGAAAGGTTCACCATCACTGATACATACTTTTAAAAAAATTTTTCACACCCAAATGACAAAGATGTAAACATTTTTCATGGATTTCTCCTTTAACAAAATACATCTATATTATACATAAAATGTTCATTTTTTCCTTTTAAAGCCTGCAGATCACATCATTATTTAGAACTTTCCCGTGGTTTGCTATTAC
>PVJX010021539.1:10379-31848 GCA_004027295.1 Dolichotis patagonum | reverse complement strand
TAAACAGTGGTATGCTTGGCCTAATAATAACTTGCAGATATGATCCAGGGCTCCATTTCTGAAGATGAAGGAAGGTGTGATCTGATTTGGACCCCCACCTGCTATAATTTGTGTTGTCTGCCCAGGCACATTTTCACAGCAGGCACCATATTACCAAGCTGTCATCCAAATGCAGGCCTGAAATCATTGCTGCAGCAGTGAGTGCCATTGCCACAGCGTTCTGGACCTTAGAACGTCCCTGCTAGCTGGCGGTGGTGTACACACCTGTCACCCCCAGCACTCTGGGAACCTGAGGCAGGAAAATCACAAACTCAAGTGTAGCCTTAGCAATTTAGTGAGACCTGGTCTCAAAATAAATTTTAAAAGGCCAGATGTAGCCTAGGCTAACTCGTAGGTACAGTCCTATGTACCACACGTACATACTGTCTCTAGCTAGCTAGCTGTGTACTTACCTCCTTTTATGAGATAGGACAATGCTGACTTTCCTAATAAAGGCTTGCTCACATTTAACAGCTTTCTTCCTTTGTCTCAGGAGGTGCTAGAAGGTACTAGAGACAAAAGGCATAGAAATAGATATTTTAAAAAAGAAATTGAGGCCAGATACAGCTCAGTGGCAGAGTGCCTGCCTGGCAAGGGTAAGGTCATGAGTTTAATGCCCAGTACCACAAAAGTAAATAAATAAATAAATAAATAAATAAATAAATAAATAAAAAGTTATAGTTGTGGATCTTTCAGTGCTTCATGTTTTCTTGTGTTTAGTCTGTAACCTATCCATTGTCATTTAGATAGTTACCTGGATATAAAAGTTCCATGTGAGGGTGAAAGCTACATTTTTTAACCTTCCGTTACTGGTAGTGAATTTATCAGAAGTATGACTGTGCTGTGTTAGTTTCTTCATTCAACAGATACCAGTGCCATATGTGCCAGGCACTGACTGCTTCATTCATTTGTATGTTGTACCAGAAATGGTACCATATTTATTTTGTTATTTTAAGATCAATAAAATACTGATTTGTGTAAAATTCTGTAAAAGCAAAGGAACTCAGGATTTTTGTTTTGTTTTGTTTTGAGCCCATGATGTATTAAGGGTGACTCAGCAGAATACAAGAAGTTCTGAGTTGCAGGGATCTTATATAGAAAGTTGGGAGTTGCCCACAATAAAATCTGCATCACCTAGAAGTCACTGCTGCCTAGGTTATGCCAGTCAGAGTGTGCCCACACTCTGCTTCCAAAAACAAAACAAACAAGGGGCTGTCCAAGTTACTGTCCCCTTAGCATTGTCCCATGAGGGCTTTCCCTTTTGCTTTCTAGTCTTTCTCTAATCTTTTTATATTATGTAAATAGTCGACTTATAGAAAAATAAAATGCCTTTTCTCTCATAGTATCTTTGGATAGTTAGTGTTAAAATGGTTTTTCAATCTAGTGTTAAAATGTTTTTTCAAATGTTAATATTTTAACTTTTTAAATCTAAGTAATTAGCCTTTACTGTTTATCATCTTCAACACATTTCTCATTTCACAGGATATATGCTCTACTTATTAAATATATTTGACTTTTATCACAGTGACAGTCAAGAAAAGTCAGCTATGTATTTGAAAGTAAAACCTTTGTACACACATCATTAAACACTTCAAAATAAAGAGACAGCGTTTCATTGGGGTGTTTTCCCCTGCAAAATGCCAAGTCTTGGCCAGTCCTCTGCCACTGCCAGCGTCCCAAGGGCCAGGCCAGGTCTTCACGGGCCAGGACAGAGGAGACATTGAATCCTGCTTGGCAATGCTGTGCTCTGACTGTTCCGTGTTCTCAGATAACTTAAAATCTCCAGAGCAGCCAGGCATGGTGACATACACCTGTGATACCACTACTCAGGAGGCTGAGACAGGGGTATCACTCCAAGTTCAAAGCCAGCCTGGGCTACATGGTGAGTGTAAGGCAAGTTGGAATTATATGAGCCCTGTCTCAAATATATATATATATATATATATCTGTAATTGCAGAGGCTTTTTGCAAATCTAGTCTAATCCATTTTAAGTGTGTATCATTAGGGGGCAGCATCTCAGGTATGTTAAAGAGTCCCCTTGCCTTGGCTGAAAAGAGCTGTAGTACCTGGCTTAAAGGTCTTTTATTTTCTCCATCACTTATAGGCTGCCCTCACGCAATTTTGAAGCACACCAAATTTTAATACTCCGAAAGGGACTTGAAGGTTTAGAAGTCTTGTGTAGGTTTGATGTTATAGCCTCTTGTTTTTGCCTTATAGTCATTGCGTTGATTACAGCTTTACCTTGTTCCTTTTAGCCTCCCCTCCATTTGGAAAGTAAAGCATTGACGTGTGTATCAGCTAATGTGATTCACTTCCTGAGGAAGGAAGTTGGGGTTATCCACTGGCCCACAGCACCTGTTTCTAAGTACATGTGGGAACAATTGTAACAGTTTTTCTCAACTATAAAGACTGACGAGTTCATGTGAAAACTTCATAGTAATTGTCAATTCTTGTTTCTTAGCCCAGGGCCCCTGTTTGCCCCATTGTGATGTTAGCTGTTGGGCTACGTGTGGGTTACAGAATGGCTGTTTTTAACAAATAAAATGGGCTGTATTCATGCATGCTAAATATGTTTTTAGTGGCTGTGTCTCAGATTTCTTTGACTTGCATGCAGGAATGATGGGTAGTAGTGCTTCCCGGCCCACCATGCCATCTGGAGAATGGGCATCACAGAGTTCAGCTGTGAGAGTCACCTGTGCTGCTACCACCAGTGCCATAAACCGGCCAATCCAAGGAGGTATGATTCGGAACCCGACCACTAGCATCCCCATGAGACCCAGCAGCCAGCCCGGCCAAAGACAGATGCTTCAGTCTCAGGTCATGAACATAGGTAAGGTAGTCCAGTGCACTGTGCTTTTAGGCTTTCTGTTTTCTTTCAGTGGAGTTAAAAGCTCTGTAAATTCTTATAGGTCTCTTTCCTGCATTGTGGTTTAGGTAATCCTCCTGAGTGAAGCCATCCTAAGTGGGATTTTGCTGGAACTCCATAAACAATCATAGACCCTCAAATAGTCTGAGAAAACCAACTACCTTTGTGGTCTTTTATTTTCATTAAATTATCTCATTTCACCTTTGGGGGAAAAGCAAATAAGAATGTCATTATAAATGCTATATATGTGATATTTTAAAGAGAAAGGGTTTAGTGGTACAACCATAGCTTCTAACTGCATGGTTTTCAGAAACCTCCCAGGACTTAAAATGAAGAGTCCTGGGCCACTACTTTAGGTTCTTAAATCATTCTCCTAGGTCCTCACTAAAAGCTCAGATCTCATATGACATCACTAACATCAGTGATCTGATATGTTCTATGCCACCATTCACGTGTAATCTCCAGCACAGACAAATCTGTAGAGACACAAAACAGTGTGGCTTAGTAGAACTGCTAGGCTGGTAGGCCCCTAATGGTAGGGTGTTCTCTTTTTAGAATAAAAGTGTTCAAAAATTGATTGTGGTGGTGATTGTATAATCCTGAAGACAGTATACTGAAACCCACTGAATCATACACCTAAATGTATAAATTGTATGTATATGAATAATCTCAATAAAGTTTATTACATTAAAAAAATTTGTGGTCACTGCAGCTCTTGCTTGAGATTATTTTTTCTTAATTATGCTCTTGAGATTATGTTTTTAATCACTAACATATTAACCTTCCTCTTGCCATGTATATTAGCATGATTCAGATAAATCTGTGTTCGTGCACTTCTTACATACTTAGGTGCTGCATAATGAGTAAGAGCTGAATCATTCACGGAAAGATGCCAGGCGTGATTTGACAGGATAACTCAGAATTCTCATCTAGACTGGCATCGGTCTTCCAACTTTGTTACTTCATTGCTCAGCACATTTTGGCTTCTTATTCTGAGAGATGACTTTCACATTGCCTTTCTACATATACTCAAGTAATAAGTAGTTTTAAAACTTAAAGTCACATCATTTGAGGGTTTTTAGCCTTATAAAATGTTTTCAAAATACCCAGATTTCTATGGAAAACTAAAGTAAGAAAAATTTTAAATATTTGTTCATTTTTAAATCATAGTAAGAAACTCTGATATCCAAAAATTAAATTTATTCCCATTCTTCACTGGAGAGCAGGTGGCTTTTGAACTTTAGATATTACTCTCTAGACTTTATTTTGTAGTTGAATTCTCTGATTTTTAAAGTCAAGAAAGCCATGAACTCAGAAAATTTTCTGTCATTTCCGGGAGGGTTACAGGCAATAATAATAAAAGAAAAACTCACATCACCCATTAGTTTTTAAGCCATTGGAAGACCTTCTGAGGAGGAGCATGCCTGTGCTGTGTGGCTTCCCTTTGCCTGCCCTGATTCTGGTGAGACAGCTAACAACAGAGGAGCAGCAAAAGTATAGGCCCAGGTGACCTAAACCAGCCCTTTTTATAAGTATAGTCCAGTGTCCCACTGTCTTTCAGGACACCTGCAAGCCCCAAACTCCTTCCATCGTAATAAATGGTTGCACCTTCCCCGTCACGAGGGACATCCAGTGGGGTTTCCTATAGGCCCGTGCTGTTACTGAAGCAGCAATACAAATGGGGGGCTCTGCCATCTTCTGTTCACCCAGACGTAGAGCAATTGACAGTGCCAGGAAAATGGGCTTTCTTTAAAAGCTTTCATTTAAAAATTTTGTTTATATTAACGTACAGCTCTTTTTGTTTGTTGGTTTTTGTTTCTGCACTGAGCTCCATTCCCAGCCCCTTTATTTATGTATTTTTATTATTTATTAAATTGCCTGTGCTGGTCTCAAACTGGTTCCTGGGTAAGTAAGATTACAGACATGCTCCATACCCAGTTAATGGACTTTATGGCTTTTAAATGAATTGGCACTTTTTGCTATTTCCTACTTTCAATTCCCGCAAGTAAATACTGCTGAGATATAACACACATGCACAAAAACTTGAAGAGAACAGTTTAGAGGGGTCTAGTAGAACTTGTATTCATTCTCTAAAATGGGTGACTAACATTGGCACTATTGCCTTTATTTCTATTGCATACCAAAAGTTCATCTTATATTCACCAATGTAATTGTCATTGTCTCTGTCATTAACCAGGTATTTCACTTTGTATTACACAGCAGAAATAGACACTTCCTTAATTATATGATGCAGTGATACAAAATTCTCGGTTGTCTTTCTTTCCTCCTCCTTCTTCAGGGCCATCTGAATTAGAGATGAATATGGGGGGACCTCAGTATGGCCAACAACAAGCTCCTCCAAATCAGACTGCCCCATGGCCTGAAAGCATCCTGCCTATAGACCAGGCACCCTTTGCCAGCCAGAACAGGTGAGTCCTGAAGCCCAGGATTCCCAAAAGAGTAATGACCACAAGCTCTGTGAGTCATGAGTGAACCTGTGCCTGAAGTTTGTTTCTTCTCAGTAGTTTGTGCATGACCCATTTTTGTTTATCAAGACCTTATCAACTACTGAATAGGGAAGGAACAGGTTAAGTAGGTGCCAGAGGAAATCAGCAAATCTAGAACTTGCCTTTAAACAAGTTACAATTGAGTTGGAGAACAAAATACATGTGCTGATAGCTGTTATAAAGAGGTAGTGTGCAGTGTAAGTGCTGAGAGAAATGAGCTGTGTTTTAAGAGCTCATCAAACGGGGATGATTGGAGAAGATTGCAGAGGCCTGAAAAAGAAGTGCAGTTTCAAGAGGCAGAGATGACAGGAACAGTGCAGCCAGCAAAGCAGCATTGTGGAGACCAGAGGCTGCAGAAGGGACACAGTAAGGTAACAGACGATGTGTAAGGTAACAGGAAATCATCTCAGAAGGTTTGGCCAGAAGACTGGAATGTAAGAGGACATAGGTCTGCAAGAGTCCTGACTGTCCAACTCTGAAGAATTCAGATTCTTTTCATTAAGTTGTTGAAAATTTTTGAAAACTAAGTTGGTATAGGGTGAAGTTTGATTTTATAATTCTGATTTTCTAACCACTTTTGTGTCTTTGTAACTGATCATTTCTAAATTTCTTTGTGTCATTGTAATTTTATTACAGTGTGTCTATTCATAGATTTACTTATCTTCCTTCATGTTTTGATATGTGCTGTGTTTCATTTATCTGTAGATTCTTGTTTTTTATCAGTTCTGGAAAATCTTTAGCTGTTATTTCTGGAATTCTGATAAGACATACATTAAACCTTCTCTTAAAAGTTCTGTTCACCTGCTCATTTTTCTTAGGCTCTTACTACTTGTTTATTTCTACAATTCTTATTATACCTTTAAACATTACATTAGAGATGAATGGGGGGGACCTCAGTATAGCCAACAACAAGCCCCTCCAAATCAGACTGCCCCATGGCCTGGTATTACCTCTGATATTATACCTTTAAACATTTCATAGTTATCTCCTAGATTTCTTGGTTCAATAATAATTTCAATATGTAGACGTCCTGGGGTTCTAACCCTCAACAGTTGGTTCTCCCTAGTCGTGGCCTGTTCCCCATCATATTTGGTGGTACCCTTTAATCAGGAGTTCGTATTTGACTTTGACCAGTGAAATAAGTGTGGTTTGAATTGAGGATGTTTTTCTTGAGTGAAGATTTGTGTTCGGCCCTATTAGGGGTAGAAGTCCCTCCTACCTTCGGTCTCTTTCAGGGGCCCTAAGCCCCACACAGCAGTCTCAGATTAGCTCTTGCACCTGAGGCGTCTTTGCTGCGACCCAGCACCCCAGCTCTTTTGCTTAATGGCTTACATAGAAAAGCACCTGTACCTGGTACCGCAGGGATATTTTAGTTTCAGCTTCTAAGCGGTTCGGTTTGGCCCTTTCCCTCTCGGAGAGTTGTGCTGTATGAACCCAACATCACATCACCGTCATGTGTTTTACGTAGGTCTCACCAGTTTTTTGGCAGGGCACCCAAAACGTAGGTGACCTTAAGACCAAGCCATAGTGTTGCTCAGGCAAGGGAGACAGAGTAGGTCAAGAGGCCACGGAGAACAGGTCAGAACCCAAGCAGGAGGTGCTGTGGGAACTGGAAGGATGCTGCAGGGTATTCAGTGAGGCTAACTTGGAAAATCCTGGAAAATCTGACCAACGTGGCAGCTCCGGCCTGTAACCCTAACACTCAGGAGACTGAGGCAGGATGATTGCCAGGAGATTGAGGCTGGCCTGCGCTATGTAGTGAGTTCAAGGCAAGCCTGGACTACATAGTGAGACCTGGTCTCAAAAAACTAAAAAGAGGACAGGAAAACTGACACTTCTGAGATTATTATTGGAGAAGCTTGGCCTGGAGGCCCTTAAGGATTGTGGTCAGTGGTTTAGTGAAGACCTTACTGCTGGGTAATCCTTTAAGGCTTAATCAAAATCTGAAATGATCTGATATCATTGCCATGCCAAATTTCTTAAGGATGAAATGTATTTATAGAGCTTCTTCCTTGTTTTAGTTTTTTTTTAAGAAAATAACAGGAAAAAGTAAAAGAAAACACAGGTTTCAGATTAATCTGCAATAGGATGTAATGCTTTCATCATGTCGGCATTGCCCAAACTCAGAATTCTGTAGAGGGTAGGCTTTTCTTGCTGTATATTAAGGGAGTAAGGAGATAATCAGACATTCAGTAATTTCAAAAAACAGCAACAACGTACCAGAATATGGGCCCCACAGTGATGTGGGGGAAAAAATTAAGACCATGTTATTTCACTCAAAAATAAATTAAGGAAACTGTTTGATAACTGTGGTAGGGAGATGAGGAAGGGATTGTCCACCAGGTGCATTCTCTCTGCCTAAATAGAAGCAGGTGGTTACTGCCTCTCAAACCTCACTCTGCTCGAGAGTCACCTGGGAGCTCAAAGTGCAGGTTCCAACTCCAGGATTAAGTAGGGTCCAGGACTCTGCATTTTTCACAGACTGAGGCAATGGTAGCACCACTGGCCCTCCAGCTGTGCTTTGAGTACGATCCAGGCACCCAAAATCAGGGCAAACTGCTGCAGCCGAGGGAGGCAGGCAGGGCGCATGGCACAGTTGCCACACTTCACCAGGTGTGGTGGCGCATGCCTGCAGCGAACAGACACAGTCGCCACACCTGAGCACTGTGGTTTCTCACAGATCATTGATTCTAATTTCATGGTGTCAGTGCATAGTAGTAACCTTTTTCTACATACAGTCGTTTGATGTGTTAGAAACCCACCCACTCCAATGGAAACTTGGACAGAATACAGATAGGTAGTAATTTAACCTAGTGTCTGATAGTTGTTTTTGGATGAAATATCAAAGACTAGTTTCTAGGGAAAACAAGGTTCAGAGCCAGGAGTTCTACTGTTTCCCAGTCACCTGAGTTCTGTTAGGACAGAGATGGAAACAGCTCCAGAGCTGTCTTGGCCCTGGGACGGCGAGCAGAGTGCTATGGCGGCTGGGACCAGCACTGCCCTCCCCTGCTGTCCCCTCTTCACTGTGTGAGCCCCACCGGCAAGCAACAGTTTCACTACTTCTGTGAAGTCAGACTGCAGTTTTTAAGCTATTATCACTTCTTTTATTTTAAATAATTACATTTGGAAAAGTCGGTAGGAGAAATTTATGAGCAACTCTGTGGTAATAATTTATTTTCTGTCATAAACATTTACAAGTGATGGATAACCAGTTGAAATGTAAAAAGAATTAAAGTTTCTTCTCTTGTTTACTTTTCTCATTCAGTAGCTACTTTTTTGCAGAACTCTGAAAATAACTGTAATGGTACCGCCTCTCCAACAAGAGCGCAGAATATAAACTTATTTCTTCTTATTCCCATCCTTATTTGTTATTCATTGGCAAAAGGGTGGCCGTTAAGATGTGGGGTTCCTGCTGGGGGTGTGACTCAGCAATGGAGCACACACTCCACATGTACAAACACTTGGGTTCAATCCCAGCACCACACACACCAAAGAGAAAAGATGGGGGGGGGGCGTTGAGATGGCTCTGTTTTCTGCTAGTTTATTACTTATGCCACCAAGACTTTTCGATGTACAGAAAGGCAACAACCTGAGCATGGTTCAGTTTGTAAGGTTGGTCAAGGGGAGTGGCTGTGGAAGAGGGGTAGGAAGGAGAGTCAGGAAACCGCAGTGCAGGCCGAGCCCTGGCACCCTCATAGCAAGAGCCAGGCAGTGACAGCAAGAGGGGTGGGCAGGAGCCAGAGGCTCTGTGGCACTCTTGGGTGGCACTAGTAGCCATGTGGCAGTGCCTCAGAGGCAGGGAGCACCAAAGGAACACTCGATCGGACAGTTTTTTCCTAAAAATACCGTAGACTGAAGGGAGAACAGAAGCTGTGTTGCTGCTCTTCACTGTCACTGGAATTGTTGACTTGGCTGCTGCACTTCAGTATTATAGGGTTCTAAAGCATCAGAAAAAGCGGCATATTAGACTGGGTCTGACAGAGGAGCTCATCTCTTGATAAGGTTATTCTCACTTGTTAAGAATGAATTTGCTTACCTGTAAACTTTCATTTTCTCCAAAACATCATATAGTAGCTCTAAGAACATACAATGGACTTTCAGTAAAATACAAATATCATTTCCCTTTTCAGTATTAAGTAATAACTCAGAAGCTCTTTTTTAAAGTCTTCTCTGATTGTCAAATGATTTAAATTGTAGGAGTTTTTATACAGTGGAAATGAGAATATAGTGTTACAATGTTATCACCTATTACCTTATATAATAACTATAAGTTTGCATAATCATGATCCACTTTTCCTATGTATCTGAATGGGGAAGGCTAACAGCTGGGTCTCTGGAGGGCAATACAAATGTTTGCAAGTTCCACTTTTGCATGACTAAGAGGCGTCCTGACTGGAGGTGTAGCCCAGGGGCAGAATGCCTATCTGGCAGGCACAAGGGGCTCTGGGTTTGCTTCCCCCAGCACTATAAAACAAAAAGAAAATTTTCTAGCAGCTCAGTCAAGTTTAACCACAGCTGAGTTCAAGACAATGAGTGTAGTTTTTATGCTGCTGAAAGTTTGTAAGTGTCTCTCATGTGATTCATCCTCATCTCCTGTTTAAAAAGGAACTGAAGTTGATGAAAGACTTGGCAGGCAGCTCGTATTCCGTCCAGTCTGGAGGGCTTGGTGCACATTGGTGCACCTTTTAGGAGCCAGCGGACAGAGGGGCCCTCAGCATCACCTTTGTGATCTCTAGCACATGCTTTGCTCTCAAAGCTAAGCCTCAGCTCTGAGCCCCGTGAAGTGGGGCTGTGGAAACAAGTTACACCTCACAGACCTGTGTATTGCTCGCCTGTAATAGGCACTGACTATCTTTTATTTTAGATTTTCGGTTTGCTCTGTTGGGCTGGTACGGGAGTGTGTTACGGAAACCCTGGAAGTCAAGTAGCTTTTCCATCAGGCCGAGGTGAAGCTTGTCTCTTTGCAGGCAGCCGTTCGGCAGCTCTCCCGACGACCTGCTGTGCCCACATCCAGCAGCGGAGTCTCCAAGCGATGAGGGAGCCCTCCTGGACCAGCTCTATCTGGCCCTGAGGAACTTTGACGGCCTCGAGGAGATCGACAGAGCCCTGGGGATACCGGAGCTGGTCAGCCAGGTAGGCACAGATGTGGCAAGGGACACAAGGGTGTCACAGGCGATCTGTAGTTCGCTTTACAGAGTACCTGGACCTGACGGGCTGCCCTTTTCTTTCTCCTAGTCCTGCTGCTCTTACATACTTTTGTCCAAGAAGGAAAAGTCTGAGAATGAGCTCTACATGCTGATTTAGGTTACTGAGCAGAAGGGCAGAACCTCGAGCCCACCTTTCACCCTTGCTGACAGGAAGGGGCACACGAGGAGCAGGGACAGAGACCGTGAGGACACTGCTGCCTGCGCCTAGACCCTTCCCAGAGCCGGAGTTGGCAGGGGTGTGAGCCTCACCGGCACACAGTGCTCCTCCCACGGGGCAGGAGGCCCATGGTGCCAACCCAGTGCTTGGCGCAGAAGCTGGCAAAGGTCATTTTCAGGGTGTTTTTGGAGTTACGGAGAGACATGTAACCTTTTTTTAATCAAAATTAGTGTCCTGTCGTAAATAATATTTTTAGTCTTTTTTTTCATTTATTTGAATTTTTTCTGCTTTGTCTCGTCAGATCCATCATTGTAACACTGTATTAAACTTGATTATAGAATTTTGGCTATAATTTTGGAATATAAAAGTGTTAACCAATCTTAGCTTATTTAGCTTTCCTCCTCCTAGTAATTAGTTGTTAGTTTTTAAAAAGTAATTTTCTGCTTTGAGAGTACTTGACAGTGTTATAATTACCAAACTCGTCTCCTAAAATCCACAGTAGTTCAGCCTTAAATCTGGCGGCACACTGCATTCTCCAGAAGGAGTGCTTCCTGCTTTACCATGGAAAGAGAGGCCTAGAGAAGCCTGTGGTACTCTTGTTACTGTCTTCCACTTTACCCAGCATGAATCATCTTCTTTTCTTGCCTAAAAGTACCTTCCAGAGTCTGGTCTACTTCTTGGACCTCTGGCATTTAACAGGGTCTGAGAAAGGTGACACAGAGGCACTGGAGACTTCTGAGGTATTAAAAATAGTCTCGTCATAATTCCACGCATGGCACACATAAGTGGGAGTGTTCAGACTTGGTGATTCATATTGAAAACAGCAGAATGGAAAGAAACAACTGAAAGTTACATATTATAACCTGAAATAAATCTAGAAGGGGAAATAGAGGTTAAATACTTCCTGTGTGAGCTGGGCCTGGTGGCTCACACCTATAATCCCAGCTCCTGGGGAGGCTCAGCCCAGAGGCATTCGGCAAGGGGCTAGGCCTAGGCATCTTAGCAAGACCCTGTCTCAAAACATAAAAAGGACTGAGAAATAGCTCAGTGGTAGAGACCCCCTACTTTCTACCCCTAGTTCCACAAAATAAAATTCCTGTGTGACTGGTTGACTTTGCCCTTAGGATCTGCTGGAATTTAGCATTCTATGTGCTTATCCTTGAGGTTGTCTGGTGACATTTCAAAGTGTTTTTGGAGTTGCTGAGGGACATGCAAACTTTTTTTAAAATCAAAACTAGTGTCCTGTCATAAATAATACTTTTAGTCTCTCTTTTTTTCATTTATTTGAATTTTTTCTGCTTTGTCTCATCAAATCCATCATCATTTTAACACTGCACCGTAGTCAGAGCAAGTACAGAGTGCAGGGTACTCTGGGGCTGCATAGGCAGACAGTTTTGAGGAAACAGCAGAATGCTATTAGACTAGAAAAAAGCTTGAGAGGTCTTATTGCTGTTGGAGCAATTGCTTTTGCAATTGCTGTTGCTTTTCTTTCCTAATATCCTCAGATTTGTAGTAACTACTCCAAGAAACAGGAGAAGGGGAAAAAGACACTTTCCCTCTCCACACATGGACATGCAGGGCCACCTGAGTGTAGGGCATCCCTCTGGAAGTTCTACACTTTCTACGTTGTGGATCAGACAGACACAAGAAGTCAAGATGTGACACACAGATTAACTATGTCTCACGGGTAATACAGGGATATCCGGTGATGAAATGTGTAGCACGCAGGAACTTCTGGCAGCCGCAGAGGGGAAGGAGTCAAGTGGATAATAGTGTGTCGTGGTGACGAACAGCTTGCCAAGTCACAGGCTGGACTGAAAACCACCCCATGCTGGCCAGAGAGGTTCTTGGCAACTTGTGTCCTGTCTTGAAGTCTGTTTTGTTATCTGCAGAATGGCGGTGGTGGTAGTCAGTGTCAGGGTCCTGCTAATCGCAGCCTGGTCCCAGAGACCTGTCTAATTAAAATGACTCATACAGGCACAAATGGCCAGTCAGAAGACAGAATGCTCGAAGGGACGTCTGTGCCCACAGTCCGCCTGGGCTCTGACTGGCTCGTGTGCACGGGACACATTCTGCAGTCACAGCCCGTTTCTCCCGGTCTCTGGGAAGAGGTGCTGCTGGGAGTCAGGCCTGAGCCCTGTTTCTTTCCTTGTGTAACTGGATCTGTTGAGCAAAGAAGCATTTTCTAGGAAAAAAGAAAAGTAGACTCCAGCTGAATACCTCCGTGCAATAAGTGCACAGAAATTTTCAAGTGTATGAGAGAGAAATCAGCCATATAGGTCTTCTGCTGCTGTTAGTGACTGATTTGCTTGGTATTTTGGGGCTTTTTTTTCAGAGCCAAGCAGTAGATCCAGAACAATTCTCAAGTCAGGATTCCAACATCATGCTGGAGCAGAAGGCCCCTGTTTTCCCACAGCAGTACGCATCTCAGGCACAAATAGCCCAGGGTAGCTACACACCCCTGCAAGATCCAAACTTCCACACCATGGGTCAGCGGCCAGGTTACGCCGCGCTCCGCATGCAGCCCAGACCAGGCCTCAGGCCCGCGGGCCTGGTGCAGAACCAGCCAAACCAACTGAGGCTTCAGCTTCAGCATCGCCTCCAAGCACAGCAGGTAACTGCCCAGCAGGGCCTGGAGAGTCCAGGCTGGAGGGTGGGCACATGCTGGAAGGAGTACAAGACCGGACCACATAGCTGTCCAAGAGCACGCACACCCTGGGGGGGGGGGTGTTTGAAATAAACTGTGTTGTTTCCCAATGTGTTGATTTCTTTGTGTATATATTTAGAATCGCCAGCCACTTATGAATCAAATCAGCAATGTTTCAAATGTGAACTTGACTCTGAGACCAGGAGTACCAACACAGGTAAGGGAGCAGCCCAGCTCTCAGCTCTGAGCATATCATATCCATTACCTTCTCTTGTCACTGCTTCCTCCAGATAATCCGAGTCAGTGATGGCGAACCTTTTAGAGACGAGTGCCCAGACTGCAACCCAAGACGCTGTTATTTAGCATGAAGTGCCAGCACTGCAATTAAACCTAAATAATGAAGGTTTAGATTAGGAAAAATGACTCATACATGAACATTTTTTGTCTTGAAAGAAAATAATGTGTGTGCCATAGGTTTACCACCGCTGACTTGAGTGAAGTAACTTAGGGGCCACCAGTTCCAGATCAACTCACTGGCTCCCACGGCCCCAGCTGCCTTCGCCGCTGGTCTCTTACTTTCTTAGTGCCCCTCTAAAGATGCATCTTACCGCCAGGTGCAGTTAATTCTTGCTGCAGACACTGAACCAGAGAATATTAAACTCTTTCTAGGAGAAATACAGACTTAGGTTTCTGCAGCTCCCTGATCAGAACATCATCAGCCTACTCAGTGCATTGCCTTGTTTCATGTAAGTTTCTTTTTAAACACATAATGTGTAGTAGTGATTCATTTATACCAAACGCAGCAGCCAGGAAACAGCCCAGGCCTAAAGGAAGCTTCGCCGACACTCACATTCCCTCTACAAGCGCATTACAGCCTTACACAGGAATGCTAGGCAGCACTGCACTTGGGCCCCCTTTAGACGGTGAAATCACCAACAGCAGTGATGTGAAAAACATGGAACCAGTGAGACCACAAAGGGACCCTCGTTTACAGTATCAAAAAACTAAAAAGAGGAGGCAAACCATTGCTTCCCAGCATCCACTGGAGTATGCGTGGTGGCCATCTGCAGTGTTTGTCCTCTGTGCTTCCGGTCCATGAGTGAGCATCACAGCACCATGAGTATTGATCTGAGAGGTATAAATAAATTGTAGCATGTACATGACCATCCATGTGGAAGTGACAGACAAGCAGGACTGATTGTATCTTCTGAGGACCCATAAACAGCCTCACGCCTCTTACTGACAGCAAGCACTGAGAGCCGTTCCTTTACCCATCTTCCTCCACTGCCTCCTCACCTGTCTCTGTCCTGGCCTCCCTATTTCACACGCCCCTCCACCCCACTCCACCTTCTTTCCTCTTGTCTTCGCTCAGCTGCTTCTGAAGTGCTCCAGGTCACACAGTAATTTTGTTCTCTTTAGATTCAAATGTCCTTGAAAGAGGGTCTAAGCTACCATCCTCAGAATTTATAGGAGAGTCTTAGGGAAAGGACTGTTCTTTTGAAGTCTTTTAGTTACCCTATCTGTAGAACTCAGAAACTTGCCTGCTCACTCACCACCTGTTTGAGTAATTCCTTCTGTGTAGCTTCATTTTCCAAACAGCTACCTGGTCAGTGCCATTCGTTACCCTGTCTAACCTGTGTCTACCCCAATGTTTTCCTCCGTTCATTCCCCTCGATTTCAGGCACCTATTAATGCTCAAATGCTGGCCCAGAGACAGAGGGAAATCCTGAACCAGCATCTTCGACAGAGACAGATGCATCAGCAACAGCAAGTGCAGCAGCGGACTCTGATGATGAGAGGACAAGGGCTGAACATGACCCCAAGCATGGTGGCTCCCAGCGGCATGCCAGCAACCATGAGCAACCCCCGGATTCCCCAAGCAAATGCCCAGCAGTTCCCATTTCCTCCAAACTATGGTACTGAACTTGTCTCTACCACCTCCCACCAGTGCTTGCTCCCTTGTCCCCCAGTCCTGGGTCACAGCTCTCTGCATGGCTCCCAGATGAGTCTGGCTAACCGGGGAATGGTAGGAGACCTGGAGGGACAGCTGGGGCCCAGTTCCCCCATGCTGTCAGCTCAGGTAGCCCCGTTCTCTAAGTGCAGGTCTTGCTTTAAGAACCGAAGTAAGCGTGTATGTGTGGAGTGTGTCTGGAAACTGTTCTTGTCAGTGCCTGTGAACACAGGCGTGTATATTTATATTTGAACACCTCTGAGTCTGCTCTTAACAAATCAATAGGCAGAAAATATCAAAAGTTGTAAAGTTAAATTTTAGAGATTAACTTTAGAAAAATAAAGATTTTAAAGATGATATGAGCCAGGCGTGGTGGCGCACGCCTATGATCTCTGTATTCAGAAGGCTGAGGCAAGAGGATTTCTGTAAGTTTGAGGACAGTCTGAATTACACAGCACAACACTGTCTCAAAGAAAAAAGGATTATATGAAATAGTTCATGACTAGATAATTGTTGAGAAGTGCTATGCAGAAACCACAAGGGAGCTCTCTTTAGTTTTCTTTATACTGATTTTTTGTTTATTTCAGTCTTAACAGATGAGGTACTAAATGAGTATCCAAAACATTAATATTTGTGTGCATGTCATGTTTCTTTTTTAAAAATTTTTTTATTTTATTTTAAAACAGAGTAAAATTAAACACAACAAAACAGAACAGAACGAGACATAAGAAAGCATAAATTTCAAAGCTAGACAACCAGAGATCTTTACTATCTGTCATTGTCTCTTGTTTTCTTCCAAATGGTTGTCCTTATCTTTGCATATGGGGAGCTCATACTAAATAACATAGCCAATCCTTTCACATGATGTGCAGTTCACTGGCTCCCACTTGCTAAGCAGGGGGAGAGGGAGGGGGGACTCGGGATGGGGGATAGGACGACATGAGATGTCTGATTCTCACCCCACACGCCGGTAGGATCACAGCCACCCCCCAGAGAGGAGTGGAGCTCCTTGTTCTCCTGGTACCCCAAGTCAACCGCACCATGCAGGTCCCAAGGCACCAGGGTCTGTCCCCTGCAGGCCCCCTAAAGTCCACCATACTCACCTGCTATTTCTTTCTGGTGAATTGACCATTCCATTTCCAAAGTTCTGAAATGGCCAACAGACCACAGAAAGAATTCTCTTTAGGCTCCTGTTTGAAACCAGCAGCTACAGCAATCTGCTGGCCTTGCTTCAGGGCCACTGTCATGTTTCATTAACTACTGACATATTGATAAATGGGCATGCTTTTACCCTTGTCTGAGTTATCTATAAACAACTATTTAGTCTTTATGTTGACCAAATTTCTTTAAAGAAACAAAAATAATGTGCAGCTTTTTTCTGAATGATCTTAAACTTTTTGTAGTTAATTTAAGTAGTTAATTTAAGTAGTGATTAAATATTCATGTTTGACAAGCATTAGGCAAAAATGTATGTAATGCTACCCAAAAATATTCTAAGAAGTTGCCTTCTTTCTTCACTAGCTCCTTTCTTCTATTTCTTTTTTGATAATTTAGAAAAGTGTGCTAAAAAGTTCTTTCCTTGTAGCATAAATACCATTTGTCTTGAAACTGAACAAGAAGTATATATTGAATTTTTTCCTTATTCTTACTAATCTTGGATAGCACTAAAGTACCAATAGAGCCCTTCTTAAAGAAAAACAAGACAAATGTGAACATAGCTACATATTTTTTTAAATGCATCCATTTCAGCCAGATATTGTGATGCACACTTGTAATCCCAGCTGTGGAAGAAGATAAAGCAGGAGAATTCTAAATTGAGGGTGAGCCTAGGCAACTGAGGGAAGAGCCTGTTTTACAGTAAATTGTTATTTATTTATTTTACAGTAAAACTGTAAAAAGTGAAAAGGTTGAGGATTTAGCTTAGTGATAGAGCACTTTCCCGCATGTGTGAGACCCTGGTCCAAGCACTAGTGCTACAAACCAAAACATTTTTAAAAAAAAGTGCTTGCTGGCAGAGGCCCTGGGTCAATCCAAAAGCCTCACCATAGAGTGACTTAAAGAAAAATTTATTAACAGCCAGGCATGGTAGCATACACCTATAATGCCAGTACCCTGGAGGCTGAGGCAGGAGGATTGCCGTGAATTTGAGGCCACCTTGGCCTAAAGAAGTGAGTTCAAGGTCAGCCTGGGCTACATAGTGAGACCCTATCTTGAAAAAAAAAAATTTGTATGTTGACTTTCGATATATAGTTGAACTTTAATCCAGTTTAACCAATTAAAGATTTTGTCTATTTCAAGTCAAAGGGTATATAGTTGACTAATTGTTGCTTTGGAGGAGGGTTATAGGCAACAGTATTCTCTCTAACTCTAGCTGCAATGGTTCATGTGGTTCCTAGACCCCTTCTAACTAGTATAGAGAGTCAGAAGTGGAAGGGTTATTTTTTCTTCATGCTTTTCTTTGTTTTAGGGGGTGGGGACAGTCCTGGAAATCAGGACCTTGTGCTTGCCAGGCAGCCACTGCCACTGAGCTATATCCCTGCCCTCTTTTTTTTTTTTTTTACTGGGGATCCAACCCAAGGCCTATGCACTGAGCTACATCCCAAGCACAACCTTGCCCCTCCCTTTTTAAAGTTTTAGGCAGGGTCTCATTAGTGCAGGCTGGCCTAGAACTCACTGTGTAACCCAACCTGGCCCTGAGCTCACAGCAATCCTCCTGCCTCAGCCTTTCGAGTGCCGGGATTGCAGGTGTGCATCATCAAACCTGGCCATTTTGAGACAGGTTCTTGCTAAATTGCCCAGACTAGGCTTGAATTTGTAATCCTCCTGCCTCAGCCTCCCAGAATGTCAAGATTATAAGCTAGCACCACTATGTCCAACTTTCCTCATACATTTTATGTTAGCTTGGAATCTTTTTTTCTCTCTCTCTCTCCTGTCTTTTTGAAACAGGGTCTCACTGTGCAGTTCAGGCTGGCCTTGAACTCACTTTGTAGCCCAGGCTGGTCTCAAACTTGCAATGATCTTCCTGCCTCAGCCTCCCAAGTGCTAGGAGTACAGGCATGTGCCACCATGCCTGGCTTTTAGCTTGGAATCTTTAAAGTATGTGTAATTAATCAGCACATGGATCGTATATTTGAAACTAATTTTCTGTGTGTACTTAATTTAGAATGTTTTTTTCTTTACTGTGGCTGTGATAATGATAAAACTGTGTTCGTTTTGTTTCTTCAGGAATAAGTCAGCAACCTGATCCAGGCTTTACTGGGGCTACGACTCCCCAGAGTCCTCTTATGTCACCCCGAATGGCACACACGCAGAGCCCCCTGATGCAGCAGTCTCAGGCCAACCCTGCCTATCAGGCCCCCTCGGACATGAACGGATGGGCCCAGGGGAACATGGGTGGAAACAGGTAACCCCAGGCCTCTGACTTGCTACGTAAATGATCACCAAAGCAGCTACCTATTTCTTTTGTGTATTTTTTAAAATATATTTGTTTAAGCATCCAGTAGCTACAAAAACTTAGCAATACACCTCTCCTTCTGGAGTGGGAGGAACCCTTCTAAGCACTAATCTGTCCTAGAAACGTGTGGAAGGCAGTGACACAGAAGCAGTCCTTATCCCTGCCTGCGAGGGAAGCAAACACAGAGCTGCCCCCGTGCCACTGAGCCAGTGGGGACTGGACTTCGACCCCACAGTAACTTAGGGGAGGCAGGTGGCTCCCTTACCCTGCAGCTTTGGAGCACTCTCCCTGCCTGAGGCCTCACAGCTCCCCGGCGGTGCCCCCTGGTTCCTGCAGGGCAGCTCCTCGCTCTGCAGTAGGTGCCTGAGAATCAGGTGCTCACAACTGCCCACCCCTGTTCACTGTCAGCCTCTAGCACTTCATTTCCTCTTTTTCCTCTGTTCCAGCATGTTTTCACAACAGTCCCCACCACACTTCGGGCAACAGGCGAACACCAGCATGTACAATAACAATATGAACATCAGTGTATCCATGGCAACTAACGCGGGTGGCATGAGCAACATGAACCAGATGACTGGACAGATCAGCATGACCTCAGTGACCTCCGTGCCTACATCAGGGCTGTCCTCCATGGGTCCAGAGCAGGTGAGCGAGAGAAGCTGACTGGTGTCTTGTCTGTCTCTTTTTTGGGGGGGAAATCGAACTCAACCTCACACATGCCAGGCAGGTGCTGCTTCATTGCCGATTTCTTTCTTTCTTTTCCTTTCCTTTCCTTTCCTTTCCTTTCCTTTCCTTTCCTTTCCTTTCCTTTCTTTCTTTCCTTCCTTTCTTTCTTTTACCTTGGAATAAACTCAACCTCGTGCTTGCCAGGCAGGCACTTGTGCCACTGAGCTAAATCCTCAGCCCTGTTATCTGTTTCTGTACTGACCAAATTTTCACGGACCTCAACTTTGCTGCCTCTAACTCCCACTGTGTTTTTTAAAGAGTGTTGTTTTCACCTTATCTTCACCTGTTAGTGAGATTAACAAACTTGTTAATGGTGAAATAGATAGGAGTGGATTCCTAACTGCTGAAGGATTTCTGAAAGTATTTCTTAACTTTCACATCAGGTACATTTTTCTGTTATGTGGGGAATTTAGCAATATCTAAAATGAATTGGGTCAGCGCCTGCCTGGTGAGCGCAAGGTACCCAGAAAAAAAGAATCTCTAGGCTAGGTGTGGTGGTGCATAGCTGTAAAACCAGCATCCAGGATGCTGAGGCAGGAAGATCCTCATGAGTTCGAGGCCTGCCTGAATACCAGAGTGAGACCCTGTCAAAAATCAATAAAATGAATCTCTAAAAATGGGAAGATGAGTATATGGTTTGCATAGCTTTGAGTGTTTAGTTTAAGCACTGGCTTTTTTTAGAAAGGTAAAACCAGATGAAGCCAGGCATGGTGGTGCACAGTTATAATCCCAGCACTCAGGAGGCTGAGGCAGGAGGATTGCTGTAAGTTTGAGGCCAGCCTGAACTGCATAGTGAGATCTTGTCTAAAAAAAAAAAAAAAGAAGAAGAAAAGAAAAGCAAGGCCAGAGATAGATTAACACAGGTAATCCACTGTTTCTTTACGTATTGAAATACTGGTACCATGATTTTCTTTTGGTCACTGTTTTAAAAATAAGAAACGATACTGCTCTCCTCATCATAGACCAGCTTTACTAGGCAGCAAGAAAACTAAAGCTTCGAAATTAGTAAACAGCCTCAGCCAGGCACTGGTGGTGCATGCCTGTGATCCCAGCACTCAGGAGGCTGAGGCAGGAGGATCATTCCAAGTTTGCAGCCAGCCAGGGCTACAAAGTGAACTCAAGGCCAGCCTGAACTGCACAGTGAGACCCTGTCTCAAAAAGACAAAAAAAAAAAAACAAGTAAATAGCCAGCCTGGAATTCAAACCTGTAGTTGATCTAGAGGTAAAGCTAGTGGTTAGTGATTTTCACATTGCATTTACAGAATATCTTTTGATTTGGCTCAGTTTGGTTTGGTTTCTTGAGACAAGGTCTCACAATGTAGAGTATCTTATTTTTTTAATGTCCCAAAATGCTGTTCATTCTACTCTGATCCTCAGTTAGTTCACTGGAAGTAAAAATCTGGCAAGGACTCTGACTTCTGTTTTATATCTGGAGAAATTGAGGCATGGGAAATTGAAGAGGGAGCAACTGGTTAGCCCATGAATTTTAGTTAGAACATGATAGGAAAGTGAAGTTCAGTTAGAACATGATAGGAAAGCTAAAAGGTTTTATTAGGTCTGTTTAATTCCTTTTAAGGGTGGGTTGGTTTTTTTTTTCTTTTTTTTTTTTTAATTTGAAAGAGAATAAAATAAAAGGGGGCAGTACAGAGCAGATCAGAACAGGACAACATAGGCAACACAGTACTTTACATTAAGTCAACTGGACATCAACAGTCTCTAACACCATATCTCTTACTCTGCTATAGTTGAGCATAGTTTCAAATACAATACTATCAAACATAACACAATAGTATTAAGCCATACATAGAGTGAAAGAATTACAGGGCTTTCTGAACCAAATAACAGAAAATGATCAATGGGTACTATAATATCTCATTTTTGATAAAAAAGAAAATTGTTTGAACTATCACACAT
>PVJX010021539.1:0-10279 GCA_004027295.1 Dolichotis patagonum | reverse complement strand
CCCGAACATGTTCGACAGTTCAGGAGACACTCTTGCTTCTGGTTTCCCGCCCTGGGGTGGCCGCAGATCCCCAGACCACAGTCACTTTCCAGGGCGGCAGGCTGCTTACTGGTTGGCTCGGCGCCCTAAGTTCCAGCATGGCTCGGATCTCAGGAGACGCTCTTGCTTCTGGGGTGGGTTGGTTTTTTGAGACTAGATTTCACTATGTAATTGAGGCTGGCCTTAAACTCACTGTGTAACACAGGCTGACTGAACTCATATCGGTCTTTCTGCCTCAGCCTCTTGAGTACTAGGATTAAAGGTGTGTGCCACCGTGTCAGGCTTGGATCTTTTTAATTCTGATGGTAATAAACCACAATGTTTATGAAAATTTACTGAATGTTACAAAGCCTCAGGGCTTTAGTCTGTCAAATGATTAACAAATATACAGTTGGCACATGAGAAGATTTGAAGGCCCTTACCATGTGAGAAGGTCGACTGCTCATAGTGGTGACTTGTGTGTCTGCTGTTGAGCTGACGGTAGCCAAACACTTACTTGAGTAAATCAGACAGGCATAAATTAAACACAGAATTTTCAGTGAGGAAAAGGTGGATTTGATACTAATTTCCTGCAAGGATTGACCGCTAGTGACTTCTGATTGCTTTCTCAGGAGCAGTGCGGGTTGAGGGGTGCACTCATATGGCGCAGTCCTAGTCCAGCCCACCCCGAAGTAAAGTGGTACCTGCTTTTCCTTTCCTGGTGAGGGTGGTGGTACTAGGGATTGAACTCAGGGCTTTCCCACCGAGCTGCACTCCACACCCCTTGTTGATTATCAATCTGGAAGCACAAAAAACAACCGTAGCATGTCATCTGATAAAAATCATTCTCTATTAGTATATGTGCATTTATTTTGTAATTCATAAACGAAATGCATAAATGTTAACACATGATTTGCTTGGGCAGAGTGAATTCACAGAATCCCGCATCATTTTGGGGCATTCACACTTGTTCTTGCTAATTAATAATGTACTTAAATAGCAGAGATATCACAAGCCTCTCAAGTGACTGCACAGTTTCAAATGTGAGTCACTGCTCTAATTTAAACTAGCCAAAAAAAAAAAAAAAAGAAGAAGAACAGGCATGAAAATACTTCCAGTACCGTCTGTTGGATTTGATTTCTGTGCAGAACGAAATAGGATTTTCTGTGAAGAGCCAGCGTCAGTGTTCTTTCCGCATCTCTGTCTGCTCTCCGCACACATCCACACTGCCCAACACGGCGGGGATGAGGCCGCTTCCCTGCTGCCTCCCCTGTGCCTGTGTCCCCCTGAAGCCGTGAGCGTTGGTGTCTCCCAGTGTACCGCGGATGTCCCATCCCCTGTCTTGTTGCCCTCAGGTGAATGACCCTGCGCTGAGGGGAGGCAGCCTTTTTCCAAACCAGCTGCCTGGGATGGACATGATCAAGCAGGAGGGAGACGCGTCACGGGTAAGCAGCGCCAGGGGGCTCGGGCGCATGCGCACGGCGGGCCGCGCACAGAGGTTTCCTACCGAGCGCAGCTCAGCTGCAAAGGATCCAGTTCTGTGTGACCTGCTGGTTTCAATTGGTCTGATGCTGCCAAGTGAATCAAGAACCCTACATTTGCACTGAAATGACATTAGACCAGTGCAAAAACTAAAATAGCACAGAATTAGTTATATTAGCGCAAATTTTGATTTATTGTTGCTTTTTCTGAATTACAATATTAGGTTAAGCTGATGAGAGGAGTTACTATTTCCCTTGGGCCTGTTTCTCTATTTCATTGTGTTCAGGCACCAGTCTTACCTATTAATGTGCCTGTTACACCTTGTTGTGATGAGAGACGTGCCATGCTTGTCCAGATCTCAGAGCCCAGGGCTCATGAGTACTTGCAGCACACCTACAATGCGAGCCGGGCTGCAGCTGCTCACAGGAGGACTCTGAGCTCCTGGTGTCTGGGCAGGAGCCCTGCGCAGCCTCTTATGGAAAGGGACGGAGCCCTCAGGAGCAAGAGCGCTTTCTTAAAACTCTGTCCCAGCGGGCAAAATGTAGGGCCAGTGTTGAATTTCCTTGAAAAAGTGGATCTGGGATGGTCTTGTCAATCTTAGCATTCAGAGCCAGGAGTGGCGGCACACTCCTGCAATCCCAGCACTCTGGAAGGCTGAGACAGGAAGATCACAAGTTCAAGCCTCGGCAGCTCAGCAATTTGTGAGACCCTGTCTCAAAATTGTAAAAGGAGTGGGGACCTAACTCAGAGTAAAAGCCCTGGGTTCATTCTCCAGCACCCAGTAAACAAGCATTCAGGGTTAGAAACAGCGTGAATTTAATCCATGTTTTAACAACATTATGTTAGTGACTTCTAGTTTTTAAGAACCACAGCTGTGGACAGTAGAGATGTTGGCCATGGGTGGGAATCCTGGAGATTATAACCTGTGCATACCCAGGTGACACTCAGATATACAAAAATTGAATTATATGATTTAAACCTATTTAAATATTGACAAAGTAAGCCAAGTATGGTAGCACATGACTGTAATCCCAGCACTTGGGAGGCTGAGGCAGGAGGATCGTTACAAGTTTGAGACCAGCCTGGGCTACAAAATGAGCTCACAGCCAGCCTGAACTGCGTAGCGAGACCCTGTCTTAAAAAAACAAAAACATCAGTCAGTCAATACTGACAAGTAGGGGTTGGGGATTTAGCTCAGCAGCATAAGCACTTGCCTAGCAAGCGTGAGGTCCTGAGTTTGATCCCCAGTACCCCCCAAAAAAGTATTGACAAACAGAAACAGGAATATTAATATGTGTGTAGTCTTGAAGTATGCCTTGACTCCAGTCCTATTCTCCCCTCCATGGAGCCTGCACAGGAAGAGAGTGACCAAAGATCTCGGTGATGGCTGTGATAGATAGAAGTAGAGGTCTGAAACCTGGGGGCACTTCCTAAGGAACAGTGACGTAGTGACGAACTCACAGAAGCCATCCCACTGTATCCCCAAAACACAGGAAGCTCAGGCTCCAAGTATATACCTGTGTCAAAAAATGCATTTGGGAGACCAGGCTGCCTCTAAGAGCAGACTTGCTCATTCTAAAGCAGAACATGTGGAGGATCCCTTATTCTACCTTTAAAAAGACTAAAGATAGGCCAGCATGTATGAAGTCACTGAGATTCAGACCACACCACACCCTCGGCAGAACCACTGTTTTGAAGGCTTTAGGACCTGCCTGAGGTCTGGCAATACCAGGAAGTGAACCCAAGCAGACATGTCCTCCTTAACCCCGGCACCCCATTTCCTGCTTCCCAGCAGGAAGGCCTCATGCAGGTAGCATCGGAGAAGGCCAAAAGGGGTAAGTTACTGCCTTTGATGCCATTCCTGCCTGTGTTTTTACTTAGGCCCTAAAGGAAAGAGAGACAGTCACAAATACTGTTACGATGACAGTGAAGATTCAGCGTCTCTCTCTCTCTGGTTTTTGTTTTTTGGTTGGGGGGGGTTGGTGTTATTTTTTTGTTTTTTTGCGATAGGGCCTCACTGTGTAGCAGTCTGACCTTGAACTCAGAGTGCTCTTCCTGCCTCAGCCTCTGAGTGCTGGGGTTATAGGCATACACCATCACATTGGGTTACCTTGAAGTTTTTAAACCTTGTAAACAGAGGGTATATATGTAGCTCACTAGAATTCTTTTTCTGAACTAACTGAAAAGTTGAAAAGCTAAAAAAAATAATTTAATCATCCATGGACTATTTTCGTATGAAATAGTGTGGCAGCTGGGCCTGGTGGCACATGCCTGTAATCCCAGCACTTGGGAGGCTGAGGCAGAAGGAGCCCCACAAGTTGGAGCCCAGCCTGGGCTACATAAGCCAGTTCAAAGCCAGCCTACACTACATAGCCAAAAAAAAAAAGTGACACAGCTAGAAATAAATATATACTCAGGTTTATATTATAAAGTACATTTAATGCTATTCTCTAAAAAGACATATAATCTCAAATTCTGAGCAAACATTTTAAACTTAGAATTGTGAATCTAGCCAGGGGGGAATATAATGCTGTTTGGTCACTAGAATTTAAGATCTGGCGATAGTTTCCCCAGAACTCTCTTTTGGAAGCCTGGCTTCCACTCTGACTCCTCTGTGGCCTTGGTGAGCTCTACTCAGCGTGTGAGGCCCTCTGTTCCAAGTCCCCACGGGCCTGCTGTTCCTTTAGCTCTCACATCACGTGTGCTTACCTGCCGCGCCTACTCAGCAGTCCTGTGGTGCCAGTGACCAGGAGTAGCTTATGATTAACCCCAGGGCCTGACACATAGCAGATACTCAGCATTTTCCAAATGAATGAAAATTTATGGGGGGCGGGTATCAGCGCTGAGAAAAGCGCTGAGGTGCTCGCACCGCCAAGGGACCGCTGCACCTGACTCCCGCTCACTGCGGCCTTGGTGTCGTCTCCCAGCGCGTGCAGTGTGTAGGACGGGGAGCCCTCAGGACCAGAAGCCAGGGAGACTTGGTCTGTGAAAGCAGGGGAGAACGCATCCTCCATAGGCCCCTGCTGGGGTCTTGGCCACGAGAGAAGTGCAGCTGAAGCGACGCTGAAAGTCGGTCTTAGCAAGGATGGCTGCCCCGAGCGATCAGTAACACCAAGGCCAGCAAGGCTGCAGGAAAAAGGAAGTCTACATGGTGACGGCGTGTACGTTACTCACCCTGTGGAAATCAGTGTGGAGATTCCTCAAACCGAAACAGACGTTCACTCAACTCCGATATTTCCCTCGTCTGTATCTTTTTAAGAGCTAAAAGCATCATATTACAGCGACACATGCATACCATGTTTCTAATAGCACAACTCTCAAATGGCTAAATGCTGGGCAGAACCTATATCTCCACCAGCACGTGACTGAATAAAGAAAATGTGATATTTGCATACAGTGAGCACCACTCTGCAATGAAGGGCAACCTCGAGTCGTTCTGTACAAAAATAGATGCACCTTGAGACCATAATGTTAAGTGAAATAAACCAGACACACAAGCTCAGATAGCACATGGTTTCTCTTGTATGAGAAACCCAAAATAGAAATAAAGAGCATTGTAAAGGTTGGATAATAGGAAAAGGAGACGTAGAACTTTTGGAAAAGAAAAGGGAGACCAAAAGACGGAGACAGAAGGAGGGTTAAGAACTAAGCCATGTTCTGTACACACACGGATTCCCTACAGGGAATGCAGCCATTGTGCAGTGCAGACATGTATCGATGAAACATTTTTTTAAAAAGACCTTGGCAGTATGTCACAGAGAATCAAGGGACTTCTTCTTTTCATTTTAAAGAAAAATTTTTCAGAGAGAGACACTGTAAGCCAGGCACAGTTCCAGCTACTTGGGAGGCTGAGGCAGGAGATTCACTTGACGTCTAGAGTTAGAGACAAGCCTAAACAACATGTGAAGACTCTATCTCAAGAAAAGAGGAGTTTGGGTGGGCTTTGTTGGTTTTGGTTTTGTTTGGGGAGAGGGGTTGTTTGTTCGTTTGTGAGACAGGGTCTCACTTTGTAGTCGGGGCTGGTCTTGTGCTCACGGTGTGGAGCAGGCTGGCCTGAGACTCACTCTTTCTGCCTCGGCCCCCCCTGCAAGTGTTGCATTACAGGCACACGTCACCACACGTGGCAGGAAGGGCGTTTTGTAGGAGGTAGGAAACGGGACGAGGCTGTAACTGGTAAAAGCAGAGGGCGCTGAGGAGCGGCTAATACCCCTTTGCCCACTGTGTCCCCGCCCCCCAGAAGCAGCACAAAGCCTGTCCCTGGGGAAGCACTGGTGAGCCGGTTAGGAACGGCAGCAGCCTGTGCCCAGCAGAGTCCATGCCGTCACCCGGGGCAGCGCTGACAGCGTGCGGGGTGCTGCAGCTTTCTGTCACGCGCTCCGGCGTCTGCTCAGAGGCTCAGACGAGGCCTGACGTGCCGTCTGTCCGTTTCCCTGCAGAAGTACTGCTGACCCTCGGGTGGCCGGCCGCCGCTTCCCTAGCTGACCAGGCACACGTGCTCAGAACGCCTACCAGTCTGGAGAGCTGCATCCCTGCGTTGACTCCCATCTGCCACAGTTCTCAGAGCCAACGAGCGGGCGGGCTGGGCCCTGCTCCCCAAGGGCATGCACTGGCCGCCACCGGAGCCACCTCTTCTCTTGCTGGTCCGAAGCTCGCTCCAGGCGGTTGGTTGCTCAGTCTGTTCACTGCATTCACCTTAGTGCAACTTAGATCTCTCCTGCAAAGTAAATGTCGACAGGCAATTTCATACCCGTGTCAGATTGAATGTATTTCCGTGTATGTATCTAAAGAGAACCATGCTCTTGTTCTGTTCGTTTGGTTCCACACACTGGTTTCTTGCTTTGTTTTCCCTGGCTAATTGGTCAAATGCAAAAGATTAAGATTTCATCTGGGGGAAAAGAAAATAATTTTTTAAAAAATCGAAAGGTGTGGTAAGCGAAAACCTGCATTTGGGAGGAAGCAGGGCGGACCGTGGACACCGTGGGTGATGGCCCACGGAGTCACAGTTGTATCTTTGCAGAAAGCTCTCAAGACCTCACTGGGAAGAGTTTGCAAGTCTTGCACAGACAAAAAGGAGGCTGTGAGAAGGCTGTTAATACTATCAAGTGTTTGCTTGATGTTTTCTCTTTGTTAAAATTAAATTAGTTCACCTAAATTGTGAATCAAGAAGAAATGTTTTCAGTTTCTAAATTCAGCTCCCTTTAGGTTGGTCAGGCAGCTTGAAGTAGCATCTGTCCTTCTCCCTCAACCCTGACTACTCGTCCCTTCTCCCCTTGGCTTTCCCTGTCCCCCCGCTAACTTCCTGAAATGCTTTGCCAGTCACTTAGCAATTGCTAAATGTTGGATTTCAGAAAAATACATTTACTGGCAAGGAGAGGAGCAGAGTTAGGACTTGATCCCAGTCAAGCGAGGGCCGTCTGCTTCGGAAGTGTGTCACTCTGTTCCCCAGCAACTCTGGCCTCCAAAACGGGAGAAAAAATACTAGTGTATTGAAATTGACAGCAGATATCACGACAGATTTAACCTCTGCCATGTGTTTTTTATTTTGTTTTTTAGCAGTGCTGACTAAGCCGAAGTTTTGTAAGGTACATAAAATTCAATTTATATGTAAACAAGCAATAATTTAAGTTGAGAACTTAAGTGTTTTAATTGTATAATTTTTGTGAGGTATACATATTGTGGAATTGACTGAAAAATGAGGTACTTCAGTATTAAATTAGATATCTTCATAGCAGTGTCTCCTAAAGGTGTTTTGTAAAGGGTATCAATGCCTTGATTAGACCTAATTTGTAGACGTAAGACTTTTTATTTTCTAAACCTCGTGATTCTGCTCATAAATCATTTATCTAATCAATGTGATATGCAGCCGCTGTAGGAACCAATTCTTGATTTTATATGTTTATATTCTTTCCTAATGAACCTTAGACTACATGTTACAAAGCAGGCCACTTTTATGGTTGATTTTCTTGCCCACTCTGGTAGGGGAATATTCTTTTATTGATTGGTATCAGTTTCTGACAACTGCAATACCAAGAAACTGATCACCTTTTTTGAGCTCTTTCTCCCCATCCCTGGTCCACATACTTTATTACCTAAATTTCAGAATATCTTTTTGATGTCTAAAAAGCAAAACATTTTATAATATCTCATTAGTCAGGCTTTTTAGGAACAGAGAAATTTTTCCTTGAAATTTGATTGCTTATTTGTGGCAGGGTGAAAAATGTACAAACTACCCCTATTTGTATTTATATATCTCTCTCTATATGTGCCGAGAATGGAAATGGAGGAGGAGATGCAGCCCAAAGATGAATAGTAAGTAAACGGTCTCGAAGTGTTGCTCCATACTGAAGAGACTTTCTGGAAATTGGCATTTTGGTCCTTTTTTGCACTTTGAAAGGGATCTCAATCCAGGGCGATGGAGCAGCACCTCTCAGTGCGCCAGTTCGTCCCCTGCAGAGGGCTGCTGCTCCCCGCCCCGCGGGTGGCCGGGCTGCGGTGATGTAAAGAGGTGGCCGAGAGGGCTGTGTGCTGCGCAGGTTTAAGTTAGCTCCTCGAAGTCTGTGAGTTAGACTAAGTTCACACAGCACCGAAGAGAAAATGGAGTTTTAACCAGACTTAAGTCTCTTTTCAGTGTGACACCGTCCAAGAGATGGCTGTGTTCTTGCATTATTCATCCATCCGACCGCTGTGTCTAACATCAGTCCCCAGGCAGACCAATCTGCAGAGCTGTGAGACTGGCAGTTTAGAATAATTCATAGTTACTGTTTTGAAGGAAAGAGATTACCGATTCTCTCATGGTTCAGATCAGGTAGTGGGTTTTGTTTTACATCTAATTAGAAGAAGAAAATAAGTGAAGGAATCCTCTGATCATATTGATCACTATTGAAGCAAAAGCCAAATCAGTTCCCTTCATTATCAGTATTTCTCATGCTGTACACAGTAAATTCATTAGACTAAGTACTTGGTTTTTGTTGATAGAACAAATAATCAGTGTTTTACTTATATTACTAAATGTGAAAAACATAATGTGAAAAGTATACATACATTAACTTGGTTGTAAAACCCATTAAGTGTTCATGTAATGTGGTAAGTTTAAAAGTGAAGTGAGCTGTTTTACTACAATGAATTTGTTTGACTCAAAGGTTCAAAAGCCCCTCTCCAGACGTGTATCTCTTATGGCCTGTAATAATTGAAAGCAATGTTTTTGCGATTTATATAATGCAATTTTTAATCTGTGTTTAAAAATGGAGTTCATATGGGCTTAACACATGAACTGGGTGGCACAGAACCCACTTGCAGAACCCAAAGATACACAATCAATTTTGAAATGCAACTTAAGCCATTAATTGTTGGTGTGAATTTAAAATTTTCTAGTGTTTGTATGGTAGTATGCTGCCTAAGAGCAAAGCATTCTCTGCACAAAAGAAAATTACTGTAGTGGCTTCGATTTTAATTAGAATTTTCTCCCTGGTGTTTCTTTATAGACTAAAACAAAGTCTTTTAAGTTTCTTACTACAGGTAAAAGCTATGTGCAAGAACCTCAAAAATGCTAAAATCTAGCATAATGCCTTAGATCTGTTTTTAAGTCTTGTATATTCCTACATAGCTGTCCGATGTATTATATTTGTATAGTGAATTGTGTACAATTTTTGAATAAGTGCATCATCACTGAACCTTTATGTTATTGAAGAGTGATGATGATACATTTCTTCAAACATTTAACTGTCATTTTTTTCTTTTGTCATTTGTGGGTTTTATTTGTACAGTTACTCATAAAGTTGCATCTGAGATGTGTGTATATGAAAAGATTATACAAGGGTAAAATTAAGCAATATATTAACTATGGTTCTTCAGGAGAAAGCTTACAGTGTTTCAGGTTGTGATTTATTTTCAAAACAGAGTTGACTCAACATCACTTTGTTCACCTGCATTGATGTTTGTATTTCTAGTGTGAGCAGTTTATGCAAAGGTAGATATATTCAGAGAAATTTTAAATACATTTATGCAAGTTAATATTGCTTTGCTGATGCTATTTGCTTATTTGATGTTAAATAATGCTATTGTAAATAAAGAATTCTGTTGTTATTGCATCATTTAATAAATTTTAATGCCTTCGGGTTTTACATGGCTTTAGAGATTTTAATGTGTTTATATTGTACCTTCTTTTATAACTGCATTTAAATTAACAATACCTTATCATTTAAGAATTTCTTTTGCTATGGTAGTGGCACAGTTCGTAGCACCTGTAACATTTCATTTTGCTTGTTTGTTTGTTTATGGTACCAGGAGTCAAGCTCAGGACCTCATGCTTGCCAGTGAGCTATGTCCCCAGCCCTAGCACTTCATTCTCAAAAAAAAAAAAAACTTTTTTTGGTGGGGGGACTGAATGCAAGGCCTTGTGCATGCTCGTGAGCTCTGCCACAAGCTGACCTCCAGCACGCAATAGACCATTTTATAGATTTTTTTGTTTTTTTTTATAATTTTATTTAAAGAGAAAAAAACAAAACAGAATAAAGGGTAGTGACAATACAGTATTCCAAGGAAAAAAGGAAAAGAACAACAACAAAACCTAAGAAATTATTACTTGACAAATTACATACTGACTTCTTGGAAATAGTTGTTCAAATTACAAAGTTAAAAAATGTAAAGTAGACATTCAAACAGTGAGACTGTTAACAGTTCTGCTCCACGATCTGACAAAAACAGCAATATGGTCATCCATCTTACCCACTCAAATATACATGCAATTATATCAAAAGGGTAAAATTAAACACAACAAAAC
>PVJX010021538.1:10383-31850 GCA_004027295.1 Dolichotis patagonum | reverse complement strand
CATTGTCTCTGAAATGCTCTTATTCTTGTTCTCTCTCCCTAGAATCTCCTTCAGTATTTTTTGTAGGGTTGGACTGGTGGTCACAAATTCTCCTAGTTTCTCTTTGTCATGGAAGCATCTTGTTTCTCCATGAATTTCTAGAGAGAGTTTTGCAGGATACATCAATCTGGGCTGGAGATTGTTCTCCTTTAGCGCTTGAATTACTTCACTCCAAGCTCTTCTTGACCTGATGGTCTTTGTCGAGAAATCTGCCATGATTTTGATGGGTTTTCCTTTATAGGTGATCTGTTTCTTTTCTCTGATGGCTTTTAATATTCTGTTCTTATATTGAATTTCTGGGATCATGATTATTATGTGTCTGGGTGTAGCTCTGTTTTGGTTGTAGATGGCTGGAGTTCTGTATGCTTCATACATCTGCATATCATTTATTTTTTCTACGCTTGGGAAATTTTTCTTAATAATTTCTGTGAATAGCCATTGTAATTCCTCTGTTTTGATTCCTGCATCTTCATTAATATGCTTTATTCTTAAGTTATAGATCCTCTTGTCATCTTCCAGTCTTTGTATCTTTACTGCCTGCTCTCTTGTTATTTTTAAGAGATCTTCCCTTTCATGGTCACACATTGCAAGCCTGTGTTCAGTTTTTCATAGTTTATCTTTGGTTTTTTTCAAGCAGTTTTGCCAGCTTTCTATGGAGTATTTAGTTTCCTGATAATCTCTTTGAATCTGCTTCAAGAATTCTAGGTTTTTTTCTGTATTCTTCATTAAAATTTTCTGTCCTATTGTGTTCCTCTATTCTTCTGTCTGAGTCTTCTTGAGAGGTGCCTAGCTTTTCTTTTATTGATCTACTTATCTCTTGTTTAACTTGAATTAATATTTCAGTTTTGGTCCCACTTACGATGTCCTGAAGATATCTCTTTATGTCCACTAACGCTGTGTTTGATGTTGCATTTTTGCTGCCCTCAGTCTCTTTTGTATTACCTCTCCTGGATCAATGTTCTCAGGGATGGGGTCTGGGGGTTTTTTCTTAATTTTCCCTTTCGTCATGTTTTTGTTTCCTTCCATACAAGTGTACAGTGTAATTCCCAGACCCTTTTTTGTTGGTTAAGGCTCCTCTAGAGGACGCAGGCTAGGAACTTTTGATCTCTTCAATAGGCCGTCAGAGATTAAAGTTCATGCACAGGCAGTGTGTGCTTGCTGCTCCCCTCTGGGCCATTCAAGTGTTTCAGGCCTTCGCTGCATCAGTGTGTGCTGATCTCAGGGAATTAATTTGTAGTGACTCACTGGGTCCTGGCCAGGGGCGTGGTATATTCCAAGCAGGTTCCACCAATCCACTCGATGAGGGGAGCAAACAACTGAAGCCTCTTCCTTATGGAGTTAGGGCTCTCCTGCCCAAATCTAACATGTCATCCAGTCGGTTTCCCCTTTCCCATGGGAGGGTCTTATTCCCATCACTCACCTCGTGTTGATGCCAGTCCCCGACAACTGCTGGGCTCCCCGACCTCTGACTTCAGTGCGGCTGTGTTTCGAATTCACGGTGTCTCTGGGTGGATCGTGTGCAGGGCCGGTCCAGGTGAGCTGCACGCAGGGCTGTTCAGCTCCATGCTCTGGCAGCTTCAGCCAGTCTTGGCGTGGATCACTTGTTCAGGTCTCCGGCAGGGATTCAGGTGATTCAAGGAGGGTGCTCACTGATCTTAGCTTCTCTTATGGTAGCCCCAGGACCTCATATTCAAGCGGTTTTTTGCTTTAGTTTCTTTGTGGGTTGTGAGAGTCCATCTCTCTCTGTTTGGGTCTCTCCAGGGTATTTTATTCTGGCATTTGAGCTGTCTCTCTCAGAGAAGGTCCTTCTCCTGCTACCTACTGGTCCGCCATCTTTGGACTTCCCCTATTTTTTTTTATTTTAAAGAGAATAAAATAAAACAAATCAGTACAAAGCAGCTCAGAATAATGAAAGCAACACAGCAATTCAAAACAAGACAACAGGAAATCAGCAGTGGCTACCATAATGTTGCTTGTTTTATTTGAAATGTTTTCCATACCTTTCACACACAACAAACTCAAACAAAAGAAAATAGTGAAAAACCAATCAAAAAAAAATTGTAAGTATCACGAGCCTTCAAGACCAGACTATAAGAAAATCAACAATGGCTAACATAATGTCTCTTGTTTTCTTCAAAAAACTATATCTTCACACATGTTGACTTGAATTGACTTGTTTTATTTTATTCTCTTCAAAATAGAAAAATCTATTCTAAAATAGATAAGTAAATTAGTTAATTAAAGTAAACTGCTTTAGATGGATTGTTGTTTAACAATGGAAAACAGACTAAATAAATTCAAATAATGGAAAACAGATTAAAACCAATCAAAACAAAGAACAAAAGATGATTGGTATTCAAGTCAAGATGATATGAAATCAGCAATAGCTACCATAATGTATCATTTTTGCTAAGCAATTGTTGATACCATCACACAGATCAAAATCAATCCTTATAAACTCTTTAGGAAAAGTTCTAGGAATGTTTAACCCTATACTTGTGCATCTATTCTTTGTATATTATAGGGGGAAAAAATAAAATATGAGGAAAACAAGAAAGAAAGAGATAAATAAATAACAATAACAAAGATCCCCCCAAAATAACAACATAGGCTTTCAAAACAAGGTGGTAGGAATATGACATGGGTGGTTGTTTTGCATAGTTATCTTCAAAGGACTTATTCAGAAGACCACATATCAACATGCAAAATTGGACTAATCGTATGAATGTTAACTGTTTACGTTTCAAGGACTAAGAATTAGTAGTGCAATCATCTTAGCTCTCTTAAGTGTATATATACAAATTCATGTCTTTTTTCATTTCCTTTCTTTCTTTTATCTTTTTCTCTATCTATTTTTTCTCATTTGAGTATTTTCTTACACTTTCATAGTATTTATTCATGATTTTGTACCTTATTAACTCTCAGTTTCTTACACTAGGGAGTTAATATGGTATCTGCAAATGTGAGTTTCATTTATTTCAATGATAAGTATGGTCTCAAGTCACATGCATTTACATATAAAAACCTAAGTGTGATCATTCTTTATATATGAGTAGTAAACCATTATATACATATCTTTTTTATATTTCCAGGATCAAGTGGGCTTTCTCACAGGAATGCAAGTTCAACATATACCAGTCAATAAATATAATACACCATATAAAAAAGAGCAAAGATAGGATTGCATGATCATTTCAGTAGATGCAGAAAAAAGCTTTTAAAATTTTAGCACTGACTCATGATGAGAACCCTAAAGGAAATCAGAACCCATGTGTTTTACCTCAATCTGATAAAAGTGATTTACAGCAAACCAAAATCCAGCCTCATAATAAATTTTCAAAACATTTTTCATAACCAAGAAATAGACACAACTCCAGCCAGCACTGAGGAGCACCATGTTGCCCTGGGACTGTGGCCTGTGCCACCATGCACTGCATGTGGGACTTCCACTGACCCCAAGGAGGGAGCTTGAACAGAGCAGCCCTAGGAGCTTGGACAGTGCAGCCCTGATGCCCAGACCCATGACAACTTCTGGCCCCTCAAGGACATTCCCTACCTCCCGGACCCAATACTGCAGTTCAGTTTCAGGTCCCTACCTTTCTCCCAGAAACGTGGACTACAACAGATTAACTATGCTAGCTTGATGGGAGATTTAGTACCTGCCTCACTCACACAGAGGATATCAGCAAGCTCCAGTCAGTGTGTCCACCAGGAGCAAGAACAGGAGACATTAAAATAGAGGTCTTAAAAAGTAACACACCAGAAATCTCTGAAAAAATAGTGAGTGAAATAAAAAACAACTCCATGATGCTATAGAGGAAATCAAATGAGAAATACTCTCCCATGTAAAGATAGAAATAACAACCTTAGTAAATGAGTTGCTGAGCACAGCTAAAGAAGAAATAGGGAAAAATGTACAGCATCTTGGGAAACAGACTGAACCTTGAATGAACAATGTAGAAAACAAAGAATTCATTAAACAAACTGAAAGAGACATCCAAGAAACAAAAAAAATTCAAAGCTGGAAAAACCATTTAGATGAAGCTGAGGATAGCATTTTGGGCCTGGAGGACAAGATCACAATTAGTGATCATGTAAGGATAGAACTTTTAAAAATAACAAAACAGCATAAAATGATAATCAAACATCATCAAGATGATGCCAAGAGCAACAATATAAGATTAACAGGCATCAGTGAAGTTGCAAGAGTCAATGCAAATGACATAATTAAAATATTCACAGAAGTAATAGCAGAAAATTTGCCAAACATGAGTAAAAAATCTGATGTGCATATAAGTGACTCATATAGAATGCCAAATATTCACAGACAACATGAATCTACACACAGGCATATAATAATTAAGATCTCAGACATACAGTATAAAACCAAAATACTAAAAGCTGTTAGGTGAATGACACAACTCCCTTATCAAGGAAAGCCCATTAAAATTACAGCAGACTTTCAGCACAAACCCTCAAGTCAAGATGAGCTTGGAGTGAGGTATTTCAAGCCCTGAAACAAAACAATTTGCAACCCAGACTGATTTACCCAGTAAAACTTTCATTCAACTTTAATGGAGAAACAAGGTACTTCCGTTACAAAAAAACAAATAAAGAAATTCACATCCACCAAACCAACACTTGAAAGAGTAAAGAAAAACATACTAGACAGAGACAAAAATAACCACAATCCCCCAAACAACCACAGAAAGAAACCACCAGGTAGGACGAGCAACTCTCAAGAAGGAAGTGCAGAAACAAACAACTGGAAGCCAACATGGCAAAGTCCAGCCAATAGATATCAGTGATATCCATAAATGTAAATGGCCTCAATTCACCTATCAAAGAAATAGGTTGACAGAATGGATCAAGAAACACGATCCCACAACATACTGTATACAAGAAACACATCTGACCCAAAAGGAAACTCATAGATTAAAAGTCAAAAGATAGAAAACAGTATTCCATTCAACTGCAACCCAGAAAAAAAGCAAAGGTAACTATTCTATTTGAAGACTACATGAACATCAAACCTGAAATGACAAAAAGAGATAAAGAAGGTCACTACATACTCGTTAATGGAAAGATTCAAGAGGAAGAACTAACAAATATAAATACATATGCACCAAATACAGAAGCATCCAACTATATAAGACAGATATTAATGGATAAGAAAAACCAAATAGACAACACAATTATAAAACAGAACTTTAATATCTCATTGTCACAAAGAGATAGATCAACTACACAAAAATTAGCAAAGAAATAATATAACGGAATCATACCTATGTGCAATTGGACTTAGTATATGTTTACAGAGTGTTCCATGCAACCATATCAGAATACCAATTCTTCTCAGTTGTGCGTGTGACATTCTCCAAAACAAAGCATATATTATACCATAAAAGATTCTTAAGTAAATGCAAAGGTATTGAAATTATCCCATGCATAATATCTGACCATAGCTCACTGATATTGGAAATTATGGCAAAATAAATTTCAAAATCTACATAAATACATGGAAATTAAATAACAACATTTTGAACAACCACTGAGCTACAGATGAAATTAAAGAACTAAAGTAATACCTACAATTCAATGAAAATGTGGAAACAACACACTTTAATCTGTGGGATGCAATGAAAGAGGTCTTAAGAGGAAAATATATTGCAATAAATTGTCATATAAAAAAGCAGAATGAGCAAAATAAACAACATAATGCTTTATCTCAAGATTCTAGAAAAACAAGACAAAGTTAAACTCAAAGCTCATAGAAGAGAGTAAATTGTAAAGATTAGAGCAGAAATCAATGTAATTAAAATTAAAACATAGAAAGAATTAATGAAACAAACAGCTGATTTTTTGAGAGAATAAACAAAATTGACAAAGCTCTAGCTAACCTTATAAGGAAAAAGAAAGAAAAAACCCAACACAATAGGGACTGAAAGGGGGAATTACTAGAAATCCCATCGAAATTCAAAAGATCATGAATACCTACTTTGAAAATCTCTACTCATATAGAGTGGAAAACACAGAGAAAATGCACAGATTACTAGAAATACATGAACTACCAAAGCTCAACCAAGAAGATATAGCAATTTTGAATTACCCAAAATCAGCTGTTGAAATTGAAAATGTAATTAAAACTTACAAACAAAGAAAGTCCAGGTCCTGAAGCATTCACTGCTGAATTCTACAAGAACTTTAGAGAAGATTTGATGCCAATACTCCTTAACTCTTCAATGAAATAGAAAAGGAAGCAGTCCTCCCTAAATCATTTCTGGAACTAAGTATTATTCTCATACCAAAACCAGGGATACACCCAACTAAAATGTAGAGCTATAGGCCAATCTCACTAATGAACATAGAAACAAAGATTCTGAATAAAATACTGGCAAATAGAATGCAGCAAATTATCAAGAAAAGTGTACATCATGACCAAGTGGCATTCATTCCTGGAATGCAAGGATGGTTTATAATACACAAATCAATAAATGTAATACACCACTTCAACAGAGTCAAAACCAAAAACCACATGGTTATCTCAACTGATGCAGAAAAAGCTTAAAATAAAGTTCAACACATGTTCATGATAAAAACACTTCAGAAACTTGGAATAAACAGTAGCTACCTCAATCTTACAAAAGCCATCTATGACAAACCAACAGGCAATATTATAGTAAATGGACAAAAAGTGAAAGCTTTCACTCTAAAATTAGGAACAAGATAAGTGTCCACTATCACCACTCCTATTCAATATAATTCTGGAAACACTAGCCAGGGCAATCAGACAAGTGAGAAAAATAAAACAATGAAGATAGGCAAGGAGGAAATTAAATTATCACTCTTTTAAGATGACATGATACTCTATATAAGAGAACCAAAAGATCTATTAAAAGACTACTAGAAGTAATAAACAATTTCAGCAGTGTAGCTGGCTACAAAATCAATGCTCGAAAATTAATAGTCTACATGTACACAAAGAAAAACTCACTGAGAGAGAAAATATGGAAATATCACCTTTCACAATAGCATCTAAAAAAATGAAATACTTAGGAATCAGCCTAAGAATGTAAAAGATCTGTATGCTGAAAATTATGCTTCGCTAAAAAGGAAACTGTAGTGGATATTAGAAAATGGAAGGATATTCTTTACTCTTGGCAAGGAAGACCCAACATTGTGAAAATGGCCATACTCCCAGAAGTGTTACACAGTTTTAGTGCAATCAAAATACCATTAACCTACCTCACAGATCTAGAGAAAACACTCTTAAAATTCATTTGGAAACAGAAGAAACCTATAATAACAAAGACAATTCTGGGCAACAAAGACAAGGCAGGAGGCATCTCAATTCCTGACTTGAAACTATACTACAAAGCCACAGCCATAAAATCAGCATGGTACTGGGAATAGACCTGAGTATCAAGGAAACAGATTAGAAGATGCAAGTATAAACAAACAGACACTCAGCCACATGATATTTGACAAAGGGGCTAAACATGTTCACTGGAATAAGGATAATCTCTTTCATAAATTGTGTTGGAAAAACTGGCTCTTCACATGCCAGACTGAAACTAGATCCATACATATCACCATGCCCAAAATTAAAGTCTAAATGGATAAAAGACCTAAATATTGAAACAGGAAAACTAAATCTACTGGAAGACAAGGTAAGTATAAGTCTTGGACACATAGGCTTAGGTAGATATTTCATGAACAAAATGCAAAGTGCATGGGAAACACTTCAAAATCAACAGCTTGGATGCCATATTATTGAAAAGTTTTGCACTTCAAAAGAAATCATGAACAAATTGAAAATAAAATCCACAGAATGGGAAAAAGTTTTAGCCAACAACCCCTCAGAAAATGGACTTATATCCAGAAAATATAAAGAATTGAAAAACATCAAGCTCCCCAAATTCAAATACCCTCTCCAAAATGGGCATCTGAGATGAATACACAGTTCTCTGATGAAGATATACAAATGGCAAATAAATACATGGAGAAATGTTCACTGTCACTGGTCACTTGAAAAATACAAATTAAAACAATATGGAGATATCATCTCACACCAGAAAGAATAACTGCCATTAAGGAATCAACTGATAACTAATATTGGTAAGGCTGTGGGTAAAAAGGAACGCTGCTCCACTTTTGGTGTGAGTATAGACTGGTGCAAACACTGTGAAAATCAATATGGAGATTTCTCAGAAAACTAGGATTGGAAGTTCCATTCAGCTATTCTCTTCTTTGGTATTTTCCCAGAAGAAATGAAAAGTTCAAATCACAGTGATATATGGAAAGCTCTGTATAGCATCCCAATTTGTAATAGCTAAATCTTGGAAACAATCAAGATGCCCATCAACTGAAGAGTGGATGAAAAAGATGTGGTATTTTTACACAATGGAGTATTACTCAGCTATAAAAAGGATGATGTTGAGGCCTTCATAGGGAAATGGAGACAACTTGATACTTTCCTCATTATTGAAATAAATAAGAATCATATTTATCAATATCACATTGTTTCTCTAATGTCAAAAGTAATAACTGTAGGAGTAATAAAAATCAAAATGTATAAATGCTGTTGTGAACAAGAGAGGAAAAGGTAGTGCTCTAAAGTATATAACTGCATGTATGCTTAAGTGTGTAGGATTGATAATCATATTACTAAGTTTTTGTTGCATAGTTGAACAGAGCTGTTTTCTGTCTCGCTGTTTATATGTCCACTTTGTTTGTGTTACTTTTGTAACTTATAACTTGAGCAACTATTTCTAAGAGGAAAATATGTAATTTATCAGTTAGCTATTCCTTACTGTTTATTTTCTTTGCAATTATGTATTATTTGTACCCTTTTTCTGTTATTTTCTTTAAATAAAATTAAAAATGAAATACTTAGGAATGAACCTAACAAAAGAAGTAAAAGATCTATTCGATGAAACTTACAGTACTCTGGAAAAAGAAATAGAAGAGAATCTCACCTACAGCAATTTAAAAGTTCACTTCAATGTCTGTTTTCACACCTGGGGTGGTTTTCAAGGAAACATGAATAATAATCTTAACATTTGAATTGAACTTCACCTGAACCTAATACATAAAGAAGGTTTCAAAAGCAACAATAACAAATACAGCAATATCAACTATAACAAAACCAGAAGTATCACACTAAGTTACTTCAAACTATGTTATCTAACTGTAACATCCCAAATGGATTGTTAATGGAACAAAAATAAATAGACCAATGGATCAAAACAGAGAATCCAGAAATCAAAGCATGCCCCAGACATTGCTGATTTTCTACGAAGTTGACAAGAATACAAAGAGGGGAAAGACAGTTTTAAATGTGCATCTCAGGGAGAGATAGATTGTCACAGGTAGAAGAAAGACACTAGACAATCACCACTAAATAGAAATAGTAATCAGTTTAAAATGGATTAAAAACTAAAATGTGGGCATTGAAATTGGAAAAGAGGTCATCAGATTTTTCTATTTCCTTATATATAGTGTAGCACTACTGACAATACTGAATAAATTTTGACAAAGGAAAAGGTGGCTGCAACAGATCAATATAGCTGTTCATACTAATACATTCAGGAAAATTATTTTCATCATTGTGGATTCATTTTTGGAGCATACATTTGAATTTTTATTAATATTTTATTACATAGGAACTGGAAGCATTTCTATTTACTTTTGTATCTCAAATGCCATTTATCTTCACAATGTTTATTTTATCTGCTTAGTTTACTATTAACTCTCATGATGCATTTTCATACACAAAAGACAGCTATTTCTACTTACAGTTCTTTAAGTTTTACTTTAATATTTTATAATCTATTTTAAATTAGTCAACTGCCCTTCTCAATATCCATGAGATGAAAATAGACCTCTGTCAATTTGGCATCTGCATGTGATTTTGCATTCTGAAGGACTACCGAGATAATCTAGAATTCACAAATGTTTTATTTGGACATGTTTCCATATCATGAGAAGCATCTATTCAAATTTTAAGTGTTTTTCAAGAGGGAATGTGTACTTGAAGCTTCTTTTTCAACCATCCTAAAAAGTTGGGCTTTAAGAATATTCTATCTATCTATCTATCTATCTATCTATCATCTATCTATCTGTCTATCTATCTGTACTGGGACTCAAGTTCATGACCTCGTATTTGTCAGGCAGGCACTGAAGACACTGAGCTAAAGCCCCAGGCCAATATTTTCATTTTGGTATCACTAGATATTTCTTTTTATTTCATAAACATATGAAACATATTTCTCTTTTCTTCTCTCTTCCATAACTTGTCCTGCTTCTGCATTATTATTTGTGATTTGATTTCTTAAAAATTATTTTTAATTCAGACTGCTGTTTTATATTAACACCAATAGTGTGTACCACCATAATTTTAACAGCTACCATATATGTAAAGCGCTGTATGAGATATGTCAGATAATTTAAAACATTGGAAAATTTCATATATTTTCAGTAAATAGCCAATTGCATTATTAAATATTTACTAGGCTCAAAATGTCCTGTGCATTCCATGTAATAACATCAAAATGCCAAAAATAACCATTGTTCTCAGTTTTTAGTGTTTCTTTGCTTTTGTTGACATGAAAGGATGAATAACCTATATGGGTAGATTTTCTTCTGAAAAAAATAACTATTTTAATAGTGTTATTAACACATCCAACCCATGTCTTCCATACTGAACTTCATCCACCTCTCTATTTTTATTGTGGGCATCTTCTTACAAAGTCTCTAGTTATCCTGTCTGGTGTTGAGCTCTGGTCCTCCTGGCTCCATTCATAAGAGAGGTTTCAGGCAAGCTCAATATACACAGAACTGAAAAATTTTTTAAATGAAATAATATATCATAAAACAAATACAGCTGCATTTCAAAACAGAATAATTTTGATTTTACAACTATTTTCATAAATGTAACAAAAATTTTGTGTAAATTACAAAGTATGATTTTTGAAAATGCAATTATGCAATTATTTTTCTTTTTAATTCCAAATATTCACAGCTGGACCATCTTTGAGAACAGATATTAGCTTTAGCCAATGAATTATACCTCATGGTTTTTATGTTTAACTCATTTATTTGAATTATTAACTGAAAGATACATGTGTTGAAAACAAGATGGTTTCATTCAATCCTTTTTTCTGAACATTCTCAATCCCAAAGAGCCATCTCAGGGCAGGAAAGCTCATTATACAATCTATTTTATTCTCAAATCTTGAATAGAATTTTTCTGTCCTCTAACTGGTTTTTAACTCATTAGTATATGTGTAAAAAATGAGTAGGCTCAAAGTTAAAAGCAATGAAGTTAGTGGATATACTTGTTATTTTTATATCATGTGTTTCAAAACCATAAGTCTTCTGAATTATTTCATCAAGGTAATGATTTATATTTTTATTCTAGTTAATTAATATGCACATCACAGATACAGTTTATGGAAATATTCAAAAATTGTTTCTGTTTTCATAATGAGTATATAAAATTTCAGTATGATTTATCATATTTAATCTAGGAATTTCTATTTCATTAAATTAATAACTGTTTTCCTGCATAAAGTATTTTTGATTAGGAGTTTTTTCATTCAACCCTTTTAGTATATCACTCAATCTGGCCTTCAAGGCAGTCTTTTCTTTTTACTAAAACCCATATTGATAATTGTTTAGTATACTTCTTATCACTTTTTGGTTGTTGTTTGTTTCAGTTGTAGAATTCTTCCATGACCGTTCATCTGCTTTTATTAAGTTGATCATTGTAAGAAATGCACATGTACCAGCTGCTCCCCAAGAAGAATGTAATCATTATTTCTTGCAAACATATATAAATAAAAAGCAAACTCTGAAGGATAAAATGAAGAGTAAATTATATCCTATTAATTAACTGCCCTCCAAATTGGCAAAGTAATGAATAGACATTTCTCAGAGGAATAAAATGGTCAACTGGCATATGAATAAGTGTTCAAAGTCATAAATCATTAGGAAATATAAATTCAAACCTCAGTGAGATATCACATCACACTGTTAGAATGGCTCTTGAGGTGACTGGGAAATGGCAAAATGTGACTCATCAGACACTATTGGTGGGAATGTAAATTGGTATTGCCATTGTGAAATACAGGAGGGGGATCCAGAAGAAATTAAAAATGAAACTATCATACACACTGTCAATCCTGGTGAGTATATATCTAGAGGAAACTAAATCACTATGTTCAAGTGATAGCTACACTTCTCTGATTGTTGAAACATTGTTCACAATCCTTAGGATACATAATCTCATTAAGTGGACAGCAATGGTTGGGTGAATACAGAAAAGTTAAAATGTCAGTACTTTGAAAAACTACTCTATCTATCTGGGTGTGGTGGAGTATGCCTGTAATTGCAGTGCTCAAAAGGCTAAGGCAGAAGGATCACCAGGAGTTCAAGGCCAGCCTAGTCAACATAGAAAGCTCAATGTGAGCCTTAAATACATAGTGAAATCCTACCTGAAAAACAAATGAGCAAACAAAAACAAAATACCTACTCCATCTTGAAAAATGAGAATCTGTCATTGTGAATAATTTACTCATTGAGGATTTTATATTACAAGAAATTATCCAAGTGCAAAGGAAGAATACTGCAGGATCTCAAGGGTACGTGGGATATAAATCAAGTTATGTTAATAAGCAGAATGTTGGTACCTGTGACCAGGGCCTGGGGTGCATTGGGTAGATATCCTGTCAAGTAGTAGTAAGTTCTAGGGACATAACTTAAATCACCATAAGTAGGGTCCATCACAGTTTTCTATTTGTTGAACTTTTGGATATGGCTAAGATCATAGTGAAATGTTTAGCAAATGTATATATATATATATATATATATATATATATATATATATATATATATATCTCAATTGTGTAATTCCTTGTCTATAATTATATGTAATTTCTATGCTTGTGTATTTTAAACCAATATTTTTATGGAAACACCCATATTTACATATATTTATGCATCAGTTACCATTGGGGAAAATACACAGGCTTTACTGAATTTTCTTAAGGTTTCAAACACTTAATTTTTCTCATTTCACCCTATGGGACTGCACACCAGTAACTGCTGGGAAAGGATTCTCCAAAGCACTCAAACTCTTTGTGGAGAGTCCCACAGAAACTTCTATTTGTGTCTGGGAATTGGGATCTGGAAACAATTTTTTTTACTTATTTCTTGCAGTCATCTCTAGCGTCTGAACATGCACTGATACAGAAACTACAAGATAAGTGTTAACTGGGTTTCAGGGGGAGTTCAGATCACAAAACTATGACATATATCTTGGGGTCTGGCCACTTTCCTCTCACACAGTCAGGAGGGTTCATTACTACACTTCGGTCTGCTTCTTGAGAAGCTGGTAGATGCTGGGTGAGTATTCTCTCTTCTAGTCTGTGAAATAAAGTTTGAAAGAGCACAAAGTGATTGAGGATCTGTGATTGGGTGAGTCTCCATATCTGGAAAAGTGATTCATCTGGGGTGACAGAGACACACAGGGAGGAAGGATGATTCCTAAGTCCCAGGCTGAGCTGTGGACCGAGACTGGAGATCTGAGACCTCTCCCTCCTCTAACTGTTCACCATGAGAAAGGTGGTTGTGACCACTGCTCCAAGCAGTAATGTCACATCATTTGGAAGATCCATCTGCTTGTGATCACAAAATCAGTGTGCTTGTTCAGCGTGCTCTGAAAACATCACAGAGAAACTTATATCACTTGCTTTTTTGCTTCAGTGAATGCTCTTGTTTGTTATAATGAGTGTGCTAGAGAAAATTAAGCCAGCTTTTTTCTGTATAATCAATGTGTTCAAATGGTAATTTCTGATTTATGAGAGTTTTCTCTCACTGGATTGAGTTAATGAATACAGAGGATTTCTAGTGCTCTATGTAAATATTTGTAGTTTAATGGCCATGTTGAGACAATTTTTCTTTTGTCATGTGGAAAAGCAATTTTCATAAAATTTTAAATTAATAATTTTGCTATTAAACTGCAGAGAAATTAAGGATGCCAATGTATTTCTTATTCAAATGAGTCTTCTTAAATTTGTCGTGTTTAAAACTAAGGTCATTTTGTGATTACATGTCCTAAGTCCCATTACTATGCCTTTGGTATAAAGACTTGAAATTCTATTTGTCACACGTGATATACTTCAGCATCATTTTCAAATAGAATTATACTACTGTATTTTTATAAATTAATAAAGGAAGTAAGGTGTATAATGGAGGTTAATTCAGTTTCTATGAGTTAAATATCTTCTCTATTGTATTAGCTGAGAAGTTTTTTATAATCAATATTTTATGTAACTTCTATGCTAAATGATATTAGAAAAAACTTATTATCATTGTAACATTGGACCTTGTTTTACAAATCCAGACAGAGTTTGAGAGATTACATAGTCCATCATTAATTTTAAAGACTCTGTATACTCATTTAATAGTGATTATGTGTTATAAATAAAATATTGGCACAGAATGAGAATTATTACAGTGTAGCATTTTTATAGGAAGGTTTTAAATGTGACAAAATGTTACAGGTTCAAGTGTCTTTTGGACATTTACTTCTATCACATACATTCTTTTTACTGAACACGCTTTTTATCATATCACATGTTGTTAAGTCCTAACCATCATGTTGTGAGGCCTAAATATGTTAGAATTGCTCAACCATGACCCACAGTGTTCTATGCATTTAAAAAGCTATATAATGAAAAGGAGCATTTCAGACTTAAAAACACAAAATATATAGTTGAAATTAATTTTTAAGGAATAAAAATGTTCATATTTTTCTATTAATTTTGTATATAATTGTTTCACGATAGCATGTTTCTATACATAATCCTATATCTTAGTCTGTTGCTATGAATCCTACACAGTAGAAGAATGACATCTATGGATCTGAAATTAGTAATCCTCTTCCTTTTCCTAGTTGTCATTGGACGCCTGGGGAATCTCTCTCTTTTATGCCAATTTATCTTCATTTACTTCAGTGGACACAGAACCAGGCCAACAGATTTTATTCTCAGGCACCTGACAGTGGCCAATCTCTTGGTCATTCTCTCCCGAGGAATCCCAGAGACCATGGCAGCACTTGGGATGGAAGACTTCCTTAATAATTTTGGGTGCAAACTCATTTTCTATGTTTTAATGGTCAGCAAGGGTGTTTCTTTCAGCACCACCTGCCTGCTGTGTGTCTTCCAGGCCATCACCATCAGTCCCAGGAGCGCCAGGTGGGTAGAGTTGAAAGTGAGAGCCCTAAAGTGCATTAGGCCCTGTCCCAGCATTTGCTGGGTCCTGCACATGCTGGCTAACATCAGAGTTCCTATACTTGTGAGTGACAAAAGACACAAAGAAAATATGACAAACACTATAGATTATCAATACTGTTCAGCTCCAATTACTAGCAAAGAAAATAACTCCGTCTTTGTGGCACTGTCATTATCCCATGATATTTGCTGCTTGGAACTTATGATCTGGAGCAGTGGCTCCATGGTTTTGATTCTGTACAGGCACAAGCAGAGAACACAGCACATTCAAAGACCCAACAGCTCATCAGGATCTTCCCCTGAGAGCAGAGCTTCTCAAAGCATCCTCATCCTGGTCTGTGCCTTTGTTTCCTTCTATGTCCTGTCTTCCATCATGAATGCTTGGTTTTCTCTTTATGACAAAGCTGCTAGGTGGCTGGTTAAAACTTCTGCCTTAACCCATGTTTATTTCCCAACTATTAGTCCTTTTATTTCCATGACTCGCAAACAGTGTGTATGCAGGCAATGTGGAAGAAGTGAACTCACATCTCACCTCCTCAGACATGTGAATCAATCTTTTCATGTCTTAAATATAGCATGTACCCATCTATCACAAAGACCAACATGCAATACTGAGCCAGCATTCCTGCAGAGGTAGATAGGAAATGATAGCTAGATATATTTTTATAATGAACAGCAATTCACAGCAATTTAAAATAAATACCTTTTAATGTTTATTGTTAATATGAATTTATTTTACATATGAAAGTGTTTGATTCCCTTATTCAGTTCCTTTTTTCTTCCTATCTCTCAGTCTGTGTTATTTCTTTGTGTTTGTTGATTGCTTTTTTCTGTGTGCAATATGCTTCTTTACCAGACTGAACTAACTATAAATGTTAAAATGTTTTGTAAGTGTAGATGTTGGAACTTAGGGTGCTGAGCCAACCAGTAACCAGCCTGCTGCCTACCGGGGCGCAGGCTTAGAATCAACCATACCATATATTCCTCCCCTACTAACAGTTGGGATCCAGGGATCTGGGTATCTCCTGGGAGGTGACCATATATGGTACAGCAAGTGGGGGGAGTTTCCTTCTACTATCTCTGAAGGCAGATATTTTATCACCATTTTGCTTTGTCCTGATGAACGGTGTTGCTCTATTCAATACTGTTTTGATGTGTTCTATAATGTTGTGTATTTTTTTTTATTTTGCTGTACCTAATAGAAGAACAACTATTGTGAAGATAATGAGATATACAATGGTGCCTATTACTGTTGTCCTGGTGACCTGCTGTGATATTCTGTGCCAATGTCACTATACTGTCTCAATTGGCTTTATTCCATCATGTTTTGTTGTATATTACTACCTCCAAGTTAATGAAAATTAAATAAAAGTAAAACAATAGAACATGTGAAAACAAGGTAACAAAGTACCTCCAAAAACTCCCAACTCCATCAAAGCTGATCCATGTGGCATGGATGATGAGAAACTGAAAACAAAACAACAGAATTATGTAAGATGATTAAAAAGGAAATAACAACAAAACAGATCAATAAGGTACTGAGCAAGCTGAAACATGATATAACTAAACAGATAATGTACTTAAAAAGCAAAAGGAGGAGAAGAAAATGCACTAAAGGATATAACTGCATGTATGTTTAAGTGTGTGGGATTGATAACCATATTACCAAGTTTTTGTTGGATCGTTGAACAGAACTGTTTGCAGCCTCACTGTTTGAATGTCCACATTGTATGCCTTAATTTTGTAACATGAACAACTATTTCTAAGAAGACAATATGTAATTTATCAAGTAGTGATTTCTTAATGTTTTTTTTGAAATGCTGTATTATGTCTACCCTTTTCTCTGTTTTGCTTTTTTTCTCTTTAAATAAAATTAAAAAAATGTTTTGTAAATGTAATAAAAGTACGTTATATAATTACTACATATTTAAGTGAGTTTTGTCTTTTAATATTCATTTATTACTCCCACATTTTAGTTTTAGATTTGTCATTTATTCTTGTACGTTAGCTCCAAGTTTTTACTTGTACTACAAGTAAAATCGTATGATTATTTTATTTAAATAATTGGTTTAAAAATTCATCATTACCAGTCTGTGCTCCTACCAACAATATAGAAGTGCTCCCTTTTTTCCATATTCCCTCTAGCACTTGTTATATGTTGATTTCTTAATGTTAAAGATTGTTTCTGGAGTAAAATGATATCTCAGTGTTGTTTTAATTTTCATTTATCAAATTATCACTGATGTTGAACCCTTTTTCATTTATTTATTTATCATTTAAAACTACTATGGAAATCAGTGAGGAGATTCCTCAAAAGAATAGATTAAGAAGTTCCATTCAATCTAGCTATTACTCTCTTGGGTATTTACCAGAAGAATTGGAAACATCATACCACAGGGATATATGTGCATACATGTTTGTAGCTGTACAACTTGTAATAGCCAGATCTTGGAAACAACCTTAATGCCCAGATGTGGTATTTTTTTATACAATTTTTGTGCTCAGCTACAAGGAAGAATAAACTGGAGTCTTTTAATAGTCAATTGATGCAACTGGAAACAATACTCATAAATGAAATAAATCAAACTCATAGGTGTAAACATCCTATTATCTAGTTGCTGTAGGAAATTAAAAGTAAATAAGATAAAAAGGATACAATAGGTATGGTGAAAGTGGAAGAAATTGTTCCAATGTTACAATAGATATGGTGAAAGGGAAAGAAACTGATTAAAAATGAAATGCTATACTTTGATCAATTTTTCATGCCTGTGTATGGTAACCTGAGCAACTATTTTAAAGCTAACAAAGGCACTATAGCACACATTGTTAAATTCTTATTGAGTTGTTTTGAAATCCTGTATCACACTTATTTTTTGCTGTTGTTGATACTGCTGTTATTTTTTATTTGTTTGTTTGATTTTTCTATGCTTCTTTCAGTTTAATATAAAAAATAAAAATTCATTATTGTTTATGACAGTTATGCATGTTTATTACTTTTTAAAAATGATTTTTGAAAAGAAATATTTGTGCCTAAATTTATCAGATTTCATGCCTATATCTTGTGATATGAGGAACTACTTTGAAAATAACAATATGAAAAGTAATAACCATTGTGAGTCCCCTATGATCTTGTTTTGAAATTTATACCATTTTTATTGGTTTTTTTATGTTTAAAAAAATCTTGTTTTAATGTAAGTGTTTTGTTCACAGTTTAGTAGTAATTCTTTTGCTTGGAACTTGTAAGACCTTTGATTCAGTCATCAGTTTTACAAAATCAAATATAGTCATGAGGACAATACAAGAGCTCAAGAACACAATCATTTACCTTTGAGCTACTTTACTGCAGCATGACTAATATTCCATATCTGACTGTTTTAATATGCCTAACTGGATGTTCTTTGATAGAAGTACATATATGACATCACCTTGAAAATCAGTGCCATTATAACTAGAAACTATCCTTACTTTTGTCAACATAAGTAGAGGAGCACCTTTTAGAGATGCAGACAAAAGGGAAATTCTATGAATCCTTACTTTGACAACAAGTGTTTCCCACAGAGTGCGTGTATTATCTTTGAGTTCATACTTACATTCAGTGAAACCTGACAATGTTTTTACATGACTTTGGCACAATAAGAGGGGCAAAGAAAGGAGAAAATAGACCTTTACTTTGGGCACAGGAGGGCAGAGGAAGAAGCACAGCCACCATCTGAGGGAACAAAGGAGTGCAGGTGCCTGTATCACATCTGGCCAGCAGACAGGTTCGGGTTGGGCAGGGGCTAGTGTTAATGGTGGATTGGAGGTTACTTTGCTGTGCACAGGAACAGGGACTAGAAGTCTTTTTCAAGTTGAGGGGAGAACAAAATGAAGTCGGATAAGCTGTTTTATCCTGCATTGCCATTTTGGGCCAATGCTTGATGGCCTGGTGAAATACACATAGGGGGAACCTTATATTCCTCCCTTTAGGTTGATAGGAGGTGATGCATCTCTATCCAGCTACTTCCCACTGAACAGGGATGTTGCAATAGGATCTTCAGTGAGCTTCAGAATGACGATGACTCCTATGTAGAAGCTGGTGACATTGTTGGTGATTGCTTGTATTCTGGATTGGAGAAATACAGAAAAAGTTTGAAAATAAAAGTACTATGAGAAGCAAATTAATAATCATGATTATGAGGTATAATAGAGGTAGAAGGGGACCCATGATGCAAACGCATCATTTCACCAAGTCTATGATGAAAAGTATCCATAATCTAGCTGTTGATGCTCTTTGCCTAGATAAGCAAGGAGATGTTTTACCTTGCCCATGAAAATCCCTGATTCATTTGCACAGTAAAAACATTCTTCCCGCAGCATGTCACATGTACCACCATTCTCACAGTCAGAACATCAAGAACATGTAGACTTTGAAGGCTAACTCCTGCGAGGCTATTTATCTGATTTTAGTGTGAGTGAATAGACATGGTTGTGTTTTCTATTTGGTTGTGGAGTTCTAGAGAGTGTTGGTAATACAGATGGACTGCCCCATTGCAAGGCCTGCAGCAAGAAGGGAGAGAATGCCCATATCAACCAGGGCTGGGACATGGACAGCCCTTGTCTCTCTAGTGAGGTGCTGTCATACAGTTGGGATGTGAATGCAGTTTCTATTGCCTCCTGAGTGTTTACCATTAGGGCCAGAACTTAAAGGATTAAAATACAAGATCCCATCCACTGGGGAGGGAGAGAGTTAGATCTACTTTGGGTGTGATGTTGTGGATGTAATTAGGAGGAGATCCCATGTGGTGAGAAGAATTTTCTAACAGATACTGGACAGGTGAGATTATTTGGACAGTCAGGAGCCCCATAGATAGGGAGAGGTCCCATTATGGCTATGTATTGAGGTTAAACTAGGTAATATGAGTTCCAATTGATGGGGGAAGCCTTATAGAATTCTTGCTGGTATGGCAGACAGAGTCAACATTTCATGAGATTTTTAGAATATGATATGTTGTCATTTATCTGTGAGAGGAGCTGTGGAATGGGTTAAGGTTGATGTAAGACTGTGTGTGGTAATGAAGTAGACAGCACCAGAATGTTGATGATGGGAGGTGGGGTTATGTGTTTTACCCAGAGAGTGAGATAGTTGGCTTGTGGGACTGGATTCAATGGATAATGTTGTCGGGGTAAGAGTAAAGCCCATAGGTATTGCCTATCAGATATTGATGTTGTGATGTATTTTAAACTATGAATGTTATTTTTTTGGCCATTTGACCTCTAATATGTTGTGACCAAGACACATAGATCTGAGTGTTTCCAAATATCTCCTGATGCATCTATGCCAATAGTTTCACATCTCCACTTACCAAAATAAAACTAGTATGGATTGATACATTGTTGTTGGTGCATCGTGGGGGTCCAGAGAGCTATGACTGAACTGTGACCATAGCGGCAGAAGGCGTTAGGTCAGCATTTTATTGATTTTTGTAAGATTCTTCTTTGTCCCATTTTTGTTTCTAAGGTCTAATAGTAGGGATTCTTGAAACTGAGTTTGGAGTTGAGCAGAGTAAAATTACAGGGGATGATTATTTCCCCATCTGAAAGTGTAAAATTAAGGGTGTAGGTAGGTCTTGTCTTTTGTTTATGAGTTGATCTAGAGGAAGTGGTTAAGGTGTGGAAGGTAAGCCTAAATAGTTGTAGAGTGACAAAATTATTGAGGGAAGAAATGGTTGTGATCATGTTATTGCACATTGGATGAGAACCCAGATTGGGGAAATAAGCATGTGTGAAACAATTGACTTTTGTGAATGATATGAATTTTGTGAATAATATGAAAGATATTTTATGAATGATATGAATTTTGTGAATGATATGAAAGATATTTTGTGAATGATATGAAAATCACTTAGGAGGACAACCCCAAATACTAGGGCAAACAGGATACTTACTAAAGCATTTGGGATTATGAAGCAGATAGAGTAAAGAAGCATGAGTTACTCACATGGTGATGGCCATGAGTCCCAGGTAAGGCAGAAATGTGTGGGAGACAGGAACTCTGATGACTACTAAGAGGCAACAGAGCCAGAGGATTCTGTAATGAGAAGATTCTGCTTTTCTTGGATGACATGAAACCAGGCTGGCACCCCAGCAACCTTG
>PVJX010021538.1:0-10283 GCA_004027295.1 Dolichotis patagonum | reverse complement strand
ATTCATGAGTTTTAAGGTGCTCAGTTAGGTAAGGCCCAAAGAAGCATTCCAAGTTTAGTGAGAGCCAGAAGGAGAAGCTGAGGCCAAGTCAGGTATAATTCCAGTGTGAGTTTTGTGTGGTGTGTCTCAATAAGCCCATTTTCCTTGCTTTGATGAAAAGTGTGGTTGATATGCAATGTGTAGATGCCAAGTAATGTGTAAGCTGGTGGACACCTGTTGGGTGATTTGGGAGATAAACCCTGGGTCATTGTAACATGGAAAACTCTGTTGCAGTCCAAACATGGATATGATACCTTGCAGTAGGGTTTTAGTAACAACTCGGACATCACTCTGGCTGTGGGTAAGGCCTTTATCCATCTAGAGAAGGTAGAAACAAAGGTACGAAGATATTTAAAAGTTTTGTGATGGGTCATTGGGTTAAAGTGTATTTACTAGTCCTGACCAGTAGCTTGTCGCCCGAAATTGGTGAGGAAACAAAAGGAAGGTTAACAATGTCCTTGGGGGTGAGATTTTTGCACAGAGCTGGCAGTTTTGTGTGACCTAGTATATTAAGTTTTTAGAGAGGAATGTATGACCACCATGTCAAGTGTATAAGACTCGAAATCCTACATGGAAGCAGTCATGTAATTTTGTGATGATTTCAGAAACCTATTCATCTGGTAAAAATAGGTAGGGCCTTTGGAAAGTCCAGCCATGAGAATGTTGTGTGAAACCTGTCTTGTGAGGGAGAAGTAACTGTTTTGATGAATACTGGGGAAGTAGTAAGGTGCTTGGGACCAGCGGGATTAAATGGGAAGGTTTGGGTTGTTGAGCAGCTAGTTTAGCCTATTTGTCTGCAAAGGCATTCCTTGAGCAATGGTGTCCTTTGCAATGAATGCTTCTTGTTTTGGAAGTTGTGCTGCTTCCAAAGACATTATGGGTAGGAGTTACCTGAGCACTAATGAAACAACTTTCCTACCAAATTGCAGTATGAGCATGTAAGCTAGGAATTGTGTACTTGGAATCAGTGTGTGTGTTCATGACCTTATTTTGTGCTAGTGTGAGGGCTTGTGTGAGTGCAATGAATTCTTCCTTCTAGGAGGTAGTCCCAGGGGTTAGGAGGTTTGCCTCTGTCAACTATGATTGATTAGTGATGACACACCCCACTAATTATTGGTGTTTTTTGTGTGGAATTCCCATCTATGAACCCAGTATCATTGGCCCTGTGAAAGAACCATTATGGACATGAAGGAAAAGGGTAGGAGCCATCTGTACAACCTTGACACAATTGTGTTCTGAACCCCCCACCCAGGGGTAGATAGGACTGTGGCTGGTTAATAGTGTTATTTGTTTAGATAGTAATGGTAGAGTCCTGTGTGAGTGTCAGATGAGCCTGCTGTAAATGAGTCAGAGTCAACAGGTCACGAAGTATTCCATGTGAGATTAAGTCTGTCAGTCTATGTGGTCAATAAAGGGTAGTGGCTTGGTCTAATGTGAACTTTTTTTGCTTCCTGTGTCAGGCTGAAGCCACTGCCCAGTGGCAGGAAGGCCAGCTATGTGGAGTGTTGTCCAGCTGTTTGCAGAGATATTCCGCTGCCTAAAAACAGTACCCTTTTTGATGTGCTGGACATCCGCAACACTGTGATCTTGGGAGGCAGTATCTAGAATAAAGATAGAGTTGGGTTGAGAAGGATGAGAGCTGGGGCCCTTAAGAGAGCCTCATTAGCTTGTGGAAATGAGTGTGTAGAGGCATTGTGGGGTCTGAGTGCCCTGATGATGTGCCCATAGAGTTTCTACAAAAAGATTGAGCTATGGTAAAAGTCAGGAATCCAAAGACAGAAGAAATTGGCTAAGCCCAGAAAATATATAACTCATTGCTTTGTGATGGGTACTTGGAGATCTCTGAGGATTGCCTTGAGATTTGAAGTTACTGAGTGGGTGGTGGTTGTGAGAATTTGACCCAGATATCTGACTTTGGGCAAGGCTCTCTGGACCTTACCAGTAGGGACCAGATATCCACAGCTGGAGAGAAAGTTGAGAAGAGTAGCTGTATATTGTAGAGTCATGGCATGAGAGGAAAAGTATAAGAGGAGATCTTCAGCATACTGGAGGAGAGCACTAAGGTTGAGGTTTAGGTAATTAGCTCAATGGATAGTACTTGGCTGAAAAAGTGGAGACTGTTGCTGAATATTTGAGGCAGGACTGTCCAAGTGTACCGTAGAGACTGATGTTTGTCTAGGTCTGTCCATGTGAATGTGAAAAGGTCCTGACAATCTCGATGTACAGGAACTGTGAACAAAGCATCCTTGAGGTCTAGGACTGACTATGAAATGTGTCATTGTTGGAGGAGTGGGAGAGAGCATAGCATAGGGGTATGTCAATACTGTGTGTATTGGCATAATTCTATTTATTATGGCTGTAAGGTATTGAACTAAATGGTAGGTTCTATTTGTTTTTTTTTTTTTTTTTAGGACAGGAAAGATTGGAGTGTTATGGTGAGAATGTGTGACCCTGAGAAACCCATTTGTCAGTAAGTGTCGAATTCTGGGTTTAAGTTCTCATTGGTGTTTTGGAGCTATGGGATATTGTAGGTTTTATGAAAGACATAAGGTGAATAAGTATCAGTGAAACATGAGTGGCACTGTTAGGTTTGAAAGTGTTCAAAATGAAGGCATCAACAAGGGAAGAGGGGAGAGGAGGTTCCTGTGTGTTTGTGCATAAGGTTTGACTATGAGAATGAGGATTATAGATAATGAGAAGATGGAAGAAAAGTTGAGTTTTACTTTACGAGGACTCTCCTTAATAGGGGATTGGAGCAGGTAGGTATAACAAGGAAATTATGTGTAAAAAACAGATTCAGAAAGAAGAAAATCACGAGATCCATCTGAAGGGGTCATAATGGTCAGCCATCAGTCCCCACCATGGGGTTGTGAAACATGGATATCAGCCTGAAAATTCAGGTAAAACAGTATATATAGCCCCTGTGTTGGTTTAGAAAGAAAGGATTTTACCTGAAACTGCCAGTGAGACTTGGGGATCTGAGAATGTCACCTTGGCCCCATTAGTCTTTGTCAGTGAATCCAAGCAGGTCAGTCAGTGATGAATCTGGAGGAGACTGTGGTGTGGAATCCTGTGAGGGTGGGAAATGTGAGGACTTACTCACTCTCTGGAAGAGAGGACAATCAACCTTCCAGTGGGCCTCTAGCTTGCAGAAGGGGCAGGACCAGGTAGATCCTTCAGGTTTGTAAAGACTCATGCCTAAAGTTCTTCCTGGTCACACATGAAGCTGATTCCAGAGGGGCTTTGGTCTCTGGTTTGCCTTCAGTTTGGGACTTGTTTTGGGCCATGAGTGCCATTGCAAAACATTGACCCTTGAGTTTAGCTTGGAGTTCATGTTTTTAAGATCCTCCTGATGTTTTTGAGCCTTTCTGTTGTTAAAGACATGGAAGGACACATCTAATAGTTCACTAAAAATGTTCAAGACCTGCCCAGTGGAACTAGGTTTGAATATCTCAGGCTACCAGAGAGAAAAATTGTGGCACCCTCAGGCCAGGCTGGTCCAACATCCATAAATTTATTGAAAGCCTCTGTTATGTGAGACACAAATTCTTCAGGGATTTCTTCCTCTCTTTGAATCAATTCATTAACGTTATGGTAGTTTAGCTGATTTGGGGAAACCTTGCACAGTCCTATTTAGATGCACTCTAGCATGTGACCTATATGTTTGGGACCATCTGCATTATGTTGATGATCCCATTGGGGGTCTGTATTAGGAACACCATTGCCCCAAGTGGGATGATCATGGTGAGATTTCTTTCTTTCATCAGCTGCTGCCTGTTCATCTTGCCAGATTTCTACCTTTTATGCTGGAGCAAAGGTAGAAGTGAGAATAATATGGATATCTTTATAAGTTAAATCATAACATTGAAATAGAAGTATTAGTTGTTTGATAAAAGGGATCAGTATCAAAGGAACCTATGCAGGTGGAAATAAGAGAGAGATTTGAAACAGAAAAAGGGGCACATACAAGGACTAGCCCTTCAGTGGCTGTCACCTCATGGAGCGGGAGGATAGGTGCAGGTATAGCAGAGCCACAGGAGGACAGGGGAGGGAGTGTAGGTGGAGAGAGGGTGGAAGAAGCCTAGGCACCAGGGTAGGGTGAGATCAATCATGATGAGTAGGGAGATACAAGGAGCTGGGCTGGAGATGATTCCAAAGGGGAGGGGTGAGTGGCAGGAGGAGATAAGGAAGGTTAAGATGGAGACCAGATGAGAGAAGACAGTAGCAGTGAAAGAGGCAGAGGAATAGAAGCATGGTAGGACTTCTAAAAGGACAATATTAGATCAGCAATAGCCGTCATAATGTTTTGTTTTCTTCAAAATAACTGTTCATATCATCAATACCATTGGTTCTATCTATCACACTGTGTCTTATTGGGATTTGAATATGTGTGATAGTTTAAACAAAATTTTTCTATCGTAAATGAGATATTGAAGTACCCATTGATCAGTTTCTGTTATTCAGTTCAGAAAGCCCTGTAATTCTTTTACTATTTGAATGGCTTTATACTATTTTGTTTTGTTTGTTATTATTGTATTTTAAACTATGCTCAACTATAGCAGAGAAAGAGAAACTGTGATAGCTACTGTTAATGTCTGGTTGTCTTAATGTAAAGTACTGTGTTGCCTATGTTGTCCTGTTCTGATCTGCTCTGTTTTGCCCTCTTTTGTTTTATTCTCTTTAAAATAAAATTAAAAAAAAAGAAAGAGGCTGAGGAGAGCATGGTGTTGGAAGAACAATATGAGACAATAAGAGACAAAGAATGGAGAAAAGTAGCCTTCATTTCAGACACTGGAGGGCTGCAGAAGAAGCACAGGCACTCTCTGAGAGAACAAAGGAATGCAGATGCCATTATCATATCTGGCCAGGGTAGAAGTTATGGGTTGGGCATGGGCTAGTGTTGGTGGCGGACTGGAAGTTATTTTGGTGTACCTGGGAAGAGGGACAGGAAGCCTGTTTAATGTTGAGGGGAGAACATGAAGGAAGTCAGATAAGTTACTGTTTTTGTTTCCTTGTCTATTTGGAACCAATGCCATGATGACCTGCTGAAGTCCATCTAGAGAGGAATCCGTCAAAACCTCACAGGTTTGTGAAGTGTGTTGTCCGAGATTATAGCTGTATTCATACAGTTCAGAGATAACAAGTCTTCTTCTTCTTCCATCCTACACCCATGATATGAAGAGCTCAGCTAAGTGTGTAATGATTACACAGTTAATATTAAAGGGACTTTCAAACACCAAAGTCTTTGTAAAAATTTACACATCCAAGCAACTACTCCCCTCCCTGGTGAGCAGTCCTGAGCCCTGCCCCCTCTGGTTATCAAGTGGGAGTCAGTGACCTGGACATCATTTGAGAGGTTGTCTATGTTGTTTTGTATGAATTCTCTGTATGCAAAGATATGGACAACTATACGGAAGAAAACAAGAGACAATATGACACATAGTGAAGATCTCTGGTTGACTAGCTTTGAAGTTTATGCTTTCTTATGTCCCATTTTGTTCTGTTTTGTTGTGTTAAATATTACCCCCTTTAAAATAAAATAATTACACATCACATCTAATAGACCCTTCTTGACCTATGTATTTTGCTTTTTTTCCTCTTGTAATAATAGCACTTATTATGTTTTATCCTGGAAAACTTACATTTACACAATGTAATGGTTCTAAATATGTAACATACATTCCTCAGAAGTAGTTTTGTGTGTATGTCTCATCTGTAGTCAGTAACTACAATTTACTTTGATCTTTCTTCTGGAACCAGTGGCCTTTTCATTTATGTAGGTTTATCACTGTTTATTCGGCATCCATGTGATATCACACATTTTTAAAATAGTTTTTTAAAGAGAAAAAATCAACCAAACAAAATAGAAAAACAGTAGCAACAATACAAAATTCCAACGGGAAAAATAAAAGCATAAAAAAAGGACTAACAAATCGCCACTTGATAAGTTACATACTGTCATCATTGGAAATAGTTATTCAAGTTAAAATATTAAAGCATACAAAGTAAACATTGAAACAGTGAGACTGTTAACAGTTCTGCTCAATAATCTAACAAAAACAGTAATATGGTCATCTATCTTACACACTTAAACATACGTGCAGTTATATCATTAGAGTACTTTTTAAAAAAATTTATTTTAAAGAGAAAAAAAGAAAACAGGGCAGTATAGAGAAGACCAGAACAGGACAACATAGGCAAAAGAGTACTTTACATTAAAACAACATGACATCAACAGCAGCTATCACAATATCTCTTACTATGCTATAGTAGAGCATAGTTTAAAATACAATAATATGAAACATAACAAAATAGTATAAAGCCATGCATAGAGTGAAAGAATTACAGGGCTTTCTGAACCAAATAACAGTAAATGATCAATGGGTACTATAATATCTCATTTTTGAAAGAAAAAATTTGTTTAAAATATCACACATATTCAAATCCAAATAAGACACAATGCGATAGATAGAATTGATGGTAGTAGAAGAATAGAAGCATGGTAGGACTTCTAAGAAGGATGATATTAAATCAGCAATAGCTGTCATAGTGTTTTGTTTCTTCAAAACAGCTGTTCATACCATCATGCATGATAAAGTCATACAAAACAGAATAAAACCATTCCAACTGATGATTGAAAAAATTGAAAGGCTTCAAAGCTATGAGATGGGGACTCATGCTTACCATAAATTCTTATATACTCTTATGAACTCTCATACTAGGGAGACTATATGGTATTTACACATGTGAATTTGGTTTATTTCATGTAAGAGAATGGTCTCAAGTTGTGTCCATTTATTTATAAATATCTTGATGTGATCATTCTTTATTTCTGAGTAGTACTCCATTGTATAAAAATGCCACAACTTTTATCCATTCCTCAGCTGTTGGGCACTTAGGTTGTTTCCAAGATCTGGCTATTATAAATTGTGCTTCTATAAACATGAGTGCACATATATCACTGTGGTATGATGTTTTCAGTTCTTCTGGGAACATGCCCAGAATTGGAATAGTTGGGTCAAATGGGACTTCCAGACCCAGATTTTTGAGGAATCTCCAGACTGACCTCCACAGTAGCTACACCAGTCAACACTCCCACCAACAGTGTAGAACAGTTCCTTTTTCCTCATAGCCTCTCCAGCATTTGTTGTTGGTAATTTTTTTTATCCTGACCATTCTTTCTGAGGTGAGATGCAATCTCATTGTTGTTTTACTTTGCATTTCTCTCACGAATAATGATGATGAACATTTCTTCATGTATGTATTTGCCATTTATATTTCTTCATCTGAGAACTGTGTATTCATTTCAGATGCCCATTTTTGGATTGGGTCTTTGAATTTCGAGGTTCTGTTTTTTTTTTTTTATTCTTTATAAGTTCTAGACAGAAGTACTTTGTCTGAGGAACTGCCCATGAAGATTTTTTCCCAATTTGTGGGTTTTCTTTTCACTCTGCTGGAAACCTCTTTTGACATGCAGAAACGCTTTAATAAGATGTGGTCCCAGTTATTGATTCTGCAAAGTATTTCCTGTGTAGTTTGGTTCTTGTTCATGAATTATCTTCCTACACCTGTATCTTTGAGATTTTTACCTACTTTGTCTTCAAGAAGTTTTAGTGTTTCTGTTTTAATATTTAGATCTTTGATCCATTTTGATTTTAGTTTAGTGTATGGTGACAGACATGGGTCTAGTTTTAGTCGTCTGCATATGGATAGCAAATTTTTCCAGCACCATTTGTTAAAGAGACTGTCGTTCTTCCCACGAGCATGTTTGGCCCCTTTATCATAAGATAAGGAGGTTGAGTGAGTTTGCGGTTGTGGTTGTATCTTCCAATCTATTCCACTCATCCTCTGGTCTGTTTTTATTCCAGTACCATGTTGACTTTATTACTGTAGCTTTGTAGTATAATTTCAAGTCGGGGATTGTGATGCCTCCTGCCTTGCCTTCGTTGCTTAGAATTGCCTTTGCTATTCTAGGTGTCTTCTGGTTCCAGATGAACTTTAGGAGTGATTTCTCTAGATCCATGAGGTATTCTAGTGGTATTTTGATTGGGATGGCATTGAATCTGTATAGTAATTTAGGGATAATGGCCAGTTTTACAATGTTTGCTCTTCCTACCCATGAATAGGGGATGTTTTTCCATTTTTCTGAGGCCCTCTTCGATTTCCTTTTTCAGGGTATTATAATTTTCTCTGTATAGATCTTTTACTTTTCATGAGATTAATTCCTATGTATTTCATCTTTTTGGATGCTAGTGTAAAGGGTGTAGTTTCTCTTATTTTCTCTCAGTATTTTTGTTTTTAGTGTATAGAAATGCTATTGATTTTTGAGTATTGACTTTGTATCTGGCTAACTTGCTGAATTTATTTATTATATCTAGTTTTTCAATAGAGGTTTGGGGGTCGTTCATTTAAAGTGTCATATCATCTGCAAATAATGATAATTTAACTTCCTCTTTTCCTATCTTTACTCCTTTTATTTCTCTTTCCTATCTTATTGCTCTGGCTAGTATTTCCAGTACTATGTTGAATAGCAGTGGTGATAATGGACATCCTTGTCTTAGGCCTGATTTTAAGGTAAAGGCTTTCAGTTTTTGATCATTTAATATGATGCTGGCTGCTGGTTTGTCATAGGTGGCCTTTACCATTTTGAGATAAAGACCTTATATTCCAATTCTATGTAAGGTTCTTATCATGAATGAGTGTTGGACTTTATCAAAAGCTTTTTCTGCTCTATAGAGATGATCATATGGTTCTTCCTTTTGGCTCTATTGATATGGTGGATTAAATTTATTGTTTTGCATATGTTGAAACATCCCTGCATTCCTGCAATGAATTCCACTTGGTAATCTTGTATAATCTTCTTGATGATTTGCTGCATCCTGTTTAATAATATTTTATTGAGAATTTTTGCATCTATGTTCATTAGGGCGATTTGCCTATAGTTCTCTTTTTTAGTTGAGTCTTTCTCTGGTTTTGGTGCTAGAATGATATTTGCTTCCAGGAATGACATGGGAAGAATTTCTTCCCTTTCAATTTCACTGAAGATTTTCAGGAGTGTTGGAATTAAGTCTTCTTTGTATTTCTTTTAGAATTCTGAAGTGAATCCATCTGGGCATGGCTTCCTCTTTGTAGGCAAGGATGTAATTACATTTTCAATTTCAGTAATAGAAATTGGGTTATTCAACAGTTTTACATCTTTCTGATCCAGCTTTTGTAGTTCATATGTATCTAGGAATCTGTCTGTTTCTTCAGTGTTATTGAACCTATGAGAGTAGAGGTTTTCAAAGTAGGTGTTGATGATCTTCTGTATTTCTACTGAGTTTGTATTAATTTCACCTTTTTCATTTCTCATTGCATGAATTTGAGTTTTTTCTTTCCTTTTGTTATAAGGTTGGCCAGGGGCTTATCAATTTCATTTATTCTTTCAAAGAACCAACTCTTTGATTCATTGATCCTTTGTACTCTTTTCTTAGTCTCTATTGCATTAATTTCCACTCTGAACTTTATAATTTCCTCCTTTCTTTTGGCTTTGGGCTTGGCTTGCTCTTCTTTTTCTAGATGTTTAAGTTGTAGATCAGGTTGTGTATTTTGTTCGTTCTGTCTTCCTGATGTGGGAACACAATGCAATAAATTTTCCTCTTAGGACTGTTTTCATTGCATCCCACAAAATCCAGTAAGGTGTGTCTGTATTTTCATTTACTTCTGGATATAGTTTAATTTCTTCTTTAATTTCCTCTGTAACCCACTGATTGCTCAAGAGTGTATTATTCAGTTTCCATGCCTTTGTATGTTTTTTGCAATTTGTTTTATCATTAATTTCTAGTTTCACTACACTATGATCTGATAACATGCATGGGATAATTTCAATTCTTTTGCATTTAGTTAAATATGTTCTGTGGGCTAGTATATGCTCTATACAATAGAGAATGTACCATGTACAGCTGAGAAGAAGGTATCTTATGATGTTGTTGGATGAAACACTCTGTATACATCTATCAAGTCCATTTGTTCAGAAGTGTGATTGAGTTCTGTTATGTCTTTGCTGTTTTTCTGTCTAGTTGATCTGTCCCTTTGGGTCAATGGTGTGTTAAAGTCTCCTGTTATAATTGTATTATTGCTTATTTGATTTTTCATTTCTGTTAGTATTTGCTTTATATAGCTGGGTGCTCTGGAATTTGGTGAATATATATTTAAGATTGTGATCTCTTCCTCTTGAAGTTTTCCCCTAACTAGTATTTAGTGTT
>PVJX010021537.1:0-31669 GCA_004027295.1 Dolichotis patagonum | reverse complement strand
AACTCCATATCCAGCACATCTCTGGAATTAACATACAAACTTTCACAGAACTGTAAACACTAGAAGAAGATAGTTTCTTGGGATAGCTATAAAGAACCAACTATGTCTGGAGGACATCCCTGAGGAATGAACAGACATCTCCTTTCTTCCTTGAGAGAGGCCTCAATGCTAGTGGTAGAGCTATATATCATGGGAGGTTGTTGGGCATCAACATAGAAGACAAAATTTAAAAAAAAAAGAGAAGGTAAAGAATGGCAAGATGCAGAGGCAAGGTGTGGCCCCTGATGCCTGCCAACCCAAGACAGGCCTGGAACTCAATGAAATGAATGAAGTTGAAAGTTAAAAATTGGAACTTTGTGAAATGATAACAGAGGTAAAAACACAAATAGAAAAGGCTATAGAGAAAATGATCTCTGAGGTACAAAAAGAAATGATGCTTAAAATCAAAGATAATAGAGAAGACGCAAATAGAATAGATGAGCTTAGAAAAAAAATGGAAACAAAAAATACCCAACATAGGAGAGAAATGGAATCCATGAAACAGATCCAGAGATCCCAGGAGATTAAAACCTCCATTGAAAGTATATGTAATAAATGAACAAAGGAAAGGACAGAATTTGAGACCTTGAAGACAGAATTGCAGCTAGTTATCATGAAAAGAAAGATCTCAAAAATAGCAAGGCAGCATGAAAAATCAACCCAACAGCTACAAAATGAAGCAAAGAAAAATAATACAAGATACACTGGGGTCAATGAGAAAGCCGGAGATAGCAAAAATGCCATAACAATCATAAATATATATGCACCTAATACAGGAGCACCCCACTATATAAGACAGTTATTAGTAGACATACAAAATCAAATAAACAATAACCAGTTGTAATGGAAGACCTCAATACCCCAGTGTCACAGAGAGACAGATCAACTAGATGAAAAATCAGAACTAATTAGAGCTGAACCAAACCTGTGTACAAATGGAGTTACTAGGAAGAAGCCATACCCTAAGGCTACATGTCAGCAGCCCAGAGTGATCTGGAGAGCCCAGTGCTGGCCCAGAGAAGAAGCTACGCCTCGAGGCCTGCCACCCTAGGCCTCTCTACCACTCTAGGAACCTCAGGTTGGAGGAACCCAGGTGCCTAGTCTAATCCACTACAAAGGATTGGAAATACCCAAGATGCAGCAATGGGCTGATTTGGGAGAACACAGAAAAATGTTAAGACGAAGGAGCAAAATACAATCTTAGACCTCCAGCCCACACAATACAAGTTCAGGAAACACAGACATAATAGAAATTAGAAGTCTCACACCTGAAATTTCTAAAAAGGTAACAACTGACATAAAGAAGCAACTTAGTTCTTGCATCATTTGGTTAATTTTACAAGTATATGTCTGATGGTCTGGGAAGCCATTTTGAAGATAAGAAGAGGTATTATGGTAGCCATTGTTGATTTCTTATTTATCTTGTTTTGAAGTCCTGTATCACTTTCATTGTTCTTTTTTGATTGGCTTTATTCTGATTTTTTTTTTTTTGGTTTATTCTCTTAAAATAAAAAATAGGGCCTGGGATTTAGCTCAGTGACATAAGCACCTGCTTGGCAAACATGAGATTGTGAGTTCGCTCCCAGGTACCAAAATAAAGAAATAAACAACAAAAATTTATTTCTCACAGTTCTGAAAGGCAAAAAGTCCAGTATCAAACCATTGAGAGATGTGGTGTCTGGCTAGGAAGGGCTTGCTTCCTAGCTATCTTTTGTTTTGTCCTCATGGAAAAGGGGCAAGGGGTCTGCTTTGGGCTTCTTGTAATGGCACAAACCCCATTCATGAGGGCTCTGCCCTTATGACCTTATCAGTCTCAAGATCCCCTACTGCCTAATACTGTCACCTCAGAGGTTAGGATTTTGATATGAATTTGTGTCAGCACAAACATTCAGACCCCAGCAAACATCTGATGATTTGATGGAGTGAGGAATGAAGGGAAGAATCTATGATATTTTGTTTCTGGCTTAGGGAGTTGGACAGAAGGTGGTAGTGTGCCCTAAATTAAAGAGTACAAGAAAGGGTAAGAATAGAAGGGAAGGAGAAACTGAGTTCCACTTGGGCATGGATTTTGACATACCTATTCAAGTGAAAATGGTCAGGAGACTTGGAGTCAGGGTAGATTCATGCCCCAATTATCTGTAAGATGGAGTGATATTGTGAGATAACAGAGCATCATGAACAGAGCCCAGCAACAAGATACCTGTGGCCAGTAAAAGCCAGTTAATATTCTGCAGGCCTTGAGACCAGGAGACTAAACCAGAACACTGAAACCATAGCTTTTTAGCTCTATCTGCTCATGCACTGTTGACAAAAGAATAGTCTTAGGCAGTGTTGGGAGTCCTTTTATTTTCTTAGGTTCCCATAAGGTGAGATCTCTGCCTGGTCAACTACCACATGGTATTTTTTTTTCTCCTGCTAAAATCCTTTTGTTGCCTTTGGATGCTGCTATTTTTTGATGGCTGCAGATCCCTCGGCCATTACTGCTCCTTTTTCCAGATGCTGCCACATCAACCCAACCAGAGCAACACTTCTGCCATATTTCATCACGCACAACAGGTCCTAATGTTGCTCTGGACATAACTACACTCTTCCTGACAATGCAGAAGCTCTATGTGGGTCAGACATCCTTACAGCTGTCATTGCCCGCAGAATCAATGGAGGCTTTCGGGAGCCAGTTTGGTGTGTGTGTGTGTGTGTGTGTGTGTGAGAGAGAGAGAGAAAGTGCGTAAAATAAGGTATCTTCTCACATGATTATGGAAACTGAGAAGTCCCTCAATCTCCTGTATAAGTGGGAACCAGGAAAGTCATCAGTGTAGCTTAAAGGCCTAAGTGTAAGACAGTCAATTGTATAGATTCCATCCTGTTCTGAAGGCCTGAGAACCAGGAGTACTATGAGCAGAATATTAGTGTCCACACTTGAGCAACCAGTCAGAAAATTCACCCCTACTGGGATGTTTATTTATTTATTTAGACAGCATCTCACTATGTAACTCAGGCTGGCCTTGAATTCGCTGTGTAGTTCAGGCTGGCCTCTAACTTATGGCAGTTCTCCTGCCTCAGCCTCCCATATGCTGGCATTACAAGTGTGCCACCATGCCCAGCTTCCTGTGGCTTTTTATTCAGGCTCTCACTAATTATATGATGCCCAACTATATTGAGAAAGGTCATCTGCTTTACTCAGTACATCAACAGAAATGCAAGTCTCTTCCATCAATGTTCTCATAGACTCACCAGAAATAACATTTATTCTGACATAACCCAGTCAAGTTAGCACAAAGTAACCATCACAGATAGTTAAATGAGGAACATCACCGGCTAAATGGAAAATGACTTTCTTGCATTCACATGTTACTTTCTCCTAAAGTATCTCAGTGCCTAAGTTCTCAGAAAAAACAGTTGTTAACATTTAATTACAGGTCCATCTCTGTAGGAATCATTCATAATGGATTAATTGGTCTGGGCCAGGGTGAATCTGAGTGAAGATATCATGTTCAAAATATCTCATGCTTTTGAAGATAACAAGATATATTATGGTAGCCATTTTGGATTTACTATTATCTTGTTTTGAAATCCTGTATTACATTCATTGTTTTGATTTTATTGGTTCTATTTTGTTTCAGTTTTGTTTGATTTTACTATTCCTGAAGGTATGGGCAGCTGTTTTGAGGACAAGAGGCATTATGGTAACCACTGTTGATTTCCTATTTCCTTGTACTGAAATTCTGTGTCACTTACATTGCTTGGTTTTATTCTTTCTAAAAAATTTTTTAAAAAATATCTCATGCCTCTAAGAACTAAGGTTTTCCAAAGAAAAGCTTACATGTTTGTTTTGGTTGAGTTTTTCCTAAGAGCCTCCTTAGCACTGCATGCAAATAGGCCAATTTCAGCTACCCACTTGTTACACTTTTCCAAATGTACCTGAACTCCAAGCATGGGAATATGTCAAGTCAAACTGGCCAGCCCACCACGTAAACAGGAAATTAGTCTTTGTTTCCCAGCCCACCGTCCCCTTTCACATGGAACCAACATGGAGGTTTACAACTAGATCATAAAGGTCAGTGTGTCCTGTTGACCATAACAACTGAGCTTAAAACCAACTCACCAGCAGCATGGCAGATCTGTGATAGGATTCAGAATAGAATACAGTTATGACCATACAAAGAAGTGACATCTATAATCTGATGTAGACCAGCTGAAAAAGTGTTAACCAGAGAAATCTTTTAGGAATTTTGAAGCAATTAGAAATTATATTGCTGAATATAATAGAAGATTAGAGTGATGAACCAGGTATACATTTTCTAAAAACAGTCACTTTGGGAGAAAAAGTGTTAAGGTGAGCGGGGTACACATAGCATCTGAAATGATCTCACACCTTATCAGATAACAACTGTGCAGGATGGTGTGGAAGAGGATCTTAAATCCTGTAAGTCAATGAAAATTCTGTTGTGATTGGGGAACCTAGTTGCATACTGGTAAATAACCTTGGGTGTGTGTCTACAAAAATACTAGCCATTCCTCTACAAATAAAAATAACCATGCTATTAGGCCATTTCAGTATAGTTCATTAATTATATATTTCTATGATGTAAAACAAAAACTAACATTTCTCCAGTAGGTATTCTGATTAGGACTGTGTAATTAATCTTTAGTTTCTGTAATGGTCTTTCTAGTTTCTAGGACTTTTATTCATTTTACATCACAGCTTTCCAAAGTTAGAATAGAGGTAAACAATCCATCCAGTGTGTCTTATCTTCAAGGCATCTTTACGCTTAATACTTGGTAACCATTTTTTTCTGCCAGTTCTGCTGACTTTCATGAAGTTTAGCTACTGGCTACCTCCAAATTGCTGTCATACCATCTACTAAGAGGATATAACAACTGAGCCAGCATAAATTAATAGGCATCCTTTCCTTGAGGAAGGTCAAAAAAGAGATGATGCTACAAACCAACCTTTACAGGCACAAAATCAAACTTTAATGTGAAAAAGAAAAATCCAAGGTGAAGGATCAAAATGGATTTATGAAATGCTGTTTGAATGTGATCTTTCCACAATTCAGTTCCATTAACGAGATTATTGCTTCTCTAATAAATTCTTTATGTCAGATACCATCAAATCATTCAAGCTGAGTAGATCACAAGTAATCAGTATTTACAAAGATGATCCATTAAAATCAGTACGAGACATGATTTTTTAAAACTATAATAACCAGTAGTCTTATTCCTGGGAATGAGCAAAGAAGGAACTTCAGCTTTCATAGTAAAACACTAATCATAAACATGCCCGAATGCAGTTCTCCAAGTGCTCCTACTCTCCAGGTCTTCTCCAAATGTCCCTGCATGCTACATGCCCAGGTAGATTTTTTTAAAATGCAAAGCTGGGCATAGAACATAGGGCCTCCGTGCTAAGTTAGACCCTCAGCCCGTTTTGTATTTTGAGACAGAGTCTTGCTGAGTTGCCCAGGTTAGGCTCAAATGTGGCATTCTCTTGGGTCAGCCTCCCAGAATGCTGGGGTTATAGGGTTGTGCCATCAGACCCAGCCCAAGTAGAGTTTTAACTACCACCTTCATTAAAGTCAAATTGTTTAAAATTAAGCCATTTGACCTTATGAAACAAAGGTTGAAATCATTCTTTTTCCCCCAGGATTGCTATAAATTACTTATTATGTGACAAGCATAATTCTCAGAGGTAAGAATACAAAAGAGAACAAAATTTGCATTGGCCTCTCATGAAGCTTACATTCTAATAGAGTAGATGGAAAATAAATAGCTGAATCAATGATAAATCATTACAGGTAGAGTTAAACATTATAAAGAAAAACACAGTAGGACAGATGATGCACAGTGGGACAGATGATAGAGTGTGGGATGGTGGAGGCAAGGTATTTTAGGGTAGTCAGGGCATTCCCCAAGGGGGTGAATTGGAGCAGAGTGCTGAATTGAGTATAAGCCAAATGAAGATGTGGGAGATCAGCAAGGCTCCATAAAGACAAAGGTGGGAACAAGCTTGGTTCAAGGGACGATAAGGACATCAATGATCAGAGTAGACTAGGGGAATGTGGGAGATAAGACTTACAGGTCAGCAAGGGCCAAATAATGTAAGGCCTCACAGGCCACAGAAAGGAGCAAGGATCTTATTCAAGTAAGGTAGGGAGCCATGGGGTGGGTTATTATTAATGGTACCATTTCATAAGTCTTACTTTCTCTGTCTGGAAGAATGGAAGATTCTACAAACATTCAACAAAGACTACACACAGCAGCGAATACTTACTAGATGTCCAACAGAAAAGACTCATAATAAATTGAGAAGCAAAAGTATTTTAAGACATGTTTTTATTCTCAATACAATTATCTATTGGTATACATATAAGACTTGATTTCATAAAGTAAAGAAATAGTGAGGGATATTCAGTTTCCACACTTACAGTTTCCACCTGAGTCTCTATAATGCTTGCTCAATCCTTCCCAAGACCTGTTTGGGAATTTAGAATTGACACTCTTGATAATGGAATTTCCTAATGCTCAATAAAGTGGAATTTTAATAATTACTTTTATAATAAATCCAAGAAATAATTATGATAAAATGGACATTCATTTTTGTTATTTTGTTTTGTTCTTTAGAGAACAGTACTAATCCTCTGATTCAGACCATGCAAGTCCAGTTGACTAATAATATAACTTTTAGGATTTCACTTTCAGACCAAAACTGTTACAGAGGATGACTTCAGCAGGTTCTCCTGTTCTTTGGAAAATAAGTATTTTTTAATGGGATGAAGCATCTGTTGAGTATTTTCTAAAGAAGAATTTCTGTATGTTATTCTGGAAAAACAAGAAACTATAGAAATCTAGGACTTCACAGTCTACAAAATATTATAAGATTATAATTAGCAACATCCCCTAGTGGAGATAAACTACACTTTACTACAAATGAGATTTAGAGAAAATGTTTTGAATGTGGTAAGTCTTAAATTACTCATCCTACAGTGAACGTGAAGATAAGTATCAATGTATATTCTAAATCAGAAGACACCAAGCAAAGTTTAGATTTCACTTCATCTCTTTTAGTCTCTCCTACTGAGGCCATTTTAGCATAATTTTAGAATAGTAAAAACAGAAAGCAGATCTTAAAATATATACAGCAAGTATTTTAAGCAAAAATACAGAGTTTTCAATTACATACAATTGGAGGTACTGTTGTCTTTTTTCTACGAGACTTCTGACAAAATGATGAGCGTAGGTTACAAATAAGTGGTAGCTCTTCTCTTCCGCACCTTCCTCTCCTGGAATGCTTTAATTAGAAAGTGTTAGCTATATTCAGTTCTTACCTTGACGTGAAGAAAACCACATCAGAGAGAACATGCTACATTATAAAATACTGTCAAGTTGTATCCAGCTACATCTGTGAGCTTAAACAGAGCACTCAGGAAGTAGACTGCAAAGGAAAAAGCAACCCAGAACGTCCTTCTGACTTGACTCCATGAATACTTATTCTGGATCAGAGACTTGGAAGTGTCAAGTCTGCCATTTCCAGAGGGATGAGTGATGCTTCTGCTCAGGACAAGTGAAGCTAATTTTTCAGTGTCAGTAAGGCCCAAGCTCACCCAAGCTCAGACCTACTTGTTTGGGTTGTAACTGTTTGTGTGGGACCCAGTCATCAGTAAAGTGGGGCAAAATTCAAGCAAAGCAAAAGCAAATCCTTGCATAATACTATGAATCCAATGAGATAAAATATAGATCAAAAGGATTATTTCTACTTAATGTTTAATGAAGCATTCTGTACTTTGAGTCTCACTGGATTCAGTTTTCAACAGGATCATGGGCCCAGCAGCTGGACTCTGGAAATTCAGTAACATCTATATAATCAGTCAACTCTAATTACAGTGACTCAAGACTCTTGGTGAAGGCCTGCTGCATTTATAATTTAAAATTTGGGGACTAGGGTATAGCTAAGTGGCACAATTCTTGCCTAGCATGCATTAAGACAATGAATTCAATCCTCAGCACTGCTGCCAAAGAAATTTTGTTTTAGAAAGGGGTAGATAGAGAGGAACAGAGAATATGAGTGCTTTCCTCCCTGTGAAATTAGCTGAGTGTATGAATCAAGAAGGCAGTCAGTTGCATCTGATGATGTGCTTTAGTAATCTGAACCATCTGCCTCTCTAAGGCATTCACCGGTCTAATCCAGCTTACGGCTGACGAACCACTCTTCCTGTCATCATGTCCTTGAATAGAGGAGGCTGTGCAAAATCCCTTGCTGATACGTGCGCTGCTGTCACTGAAGATATTTGGAGGGGTTTTTTTCCTTGGGTTGGTTTGATTTGAGGTGTATTTTGTTTTCAGGTTTTATCTGAGTTTTTGTTGTAGTCTTCTAGGGCAGACACAATGGCTTTCTTTGTAAAAAGTATGATAAGTAACCAGGTAAAAAATTTAGGATTTGGAGGTGGGGCAGAAGAAAAAAAAGAAGAAGGAGGCACATCTGACCCAGCAGCAGCTCAAGGGATGACTAGAGAGGAATATGAGGAGTACCAAAAGCAAATGATTGAGGAGAAGTGAGTACCACAACTCCATTTCTCTTTGAAAGCAGGGGAAATCCATTCTGGATATACCTTCTTCAGCTCCCCAGCTTATTTCTCTGTGCTTTTTAGGATACTGTCCCTCTGACTGTCTACTTCTAACCTGAGGAAATTTTATTTGGGTAAAGTGCACAATTCTGTAGCATCCGTGATGCCTATGTGCTACTTGTATGAATGGAAGTTAAAAATACAAATTTATCTATATATTGTTCTGAAAGTAGTTTAACATTTCCTGGCCAAGGTATGTTTTAATTGGACTCTATTTAATTGTTCAAATAAAACATGGTAAGTCTAACTATCTTTATAATCATTCTTAAATTCACCTTCCTACCAACCAGGAAGCTTTCAGATTGTGAGAATTCAGACTTTCTACCTAAAAGAGAACCTAAAAACACAGTGCAACGTTATGGATCTTGCATAAAAAAGCAAAAAACACAACATGACAATTTTGTCATAGACATAGTTATTAGACTATGAAAAACTTGTGGATTGCTTATTATAAAATGTTAGCACACAAAAAATAAAATAATATGATGCATAACCCAAAACACTGATGATATAATGTGAACAGTAAACACCATGCCATAATAGTATTTTAAAAGTCAATTACAAGTATCATGATATTTACCCCTAAATATTTTAGCCTTGTACTTCTAAAAACAAGAGCATTCTCCTGGCTATATAAAATATAATAAATGTAAAATATAACTACTGTAACATTTTGTTGAGTGTGATGAAATGTGGATTTCACCAATAATTGTCACTATTCAAAGACTGATAATAAGTATAATTTTAAAAGTTTTAAATAGAATTAAGTGTTTATTTAATAATCAACTAAGAACTGAAGTGTCAATGTACCCTTTAAATGTTTATCATATGTTACAAAAGAAAAGTATTTCTTTGTGCTACCATGGCTATTTTACTAAGGATCAATTATATAATAGTTGCCTAAATCTTATCACTAAAATGATTATAGGTGAAAAGGTTAATGACCTAGATAAAACTAAGAAAGTACAAAACCTACATTTAGTAGACTCTTTTTCTATTGTATTTTTCTGAAAGAAATCATGGCTTCTAAACTACCTAGAATGCATTTTGCTTGGTTCTGCAGTAAATTCATTTTGAGAGAGAGAGAGAGAGAGAGAGAGAGAGAGAGAGAGAGAGAGAAAATGTAAGTGGAAAAATGATGTTGCTGCTAAGATAAAATTTGGGTAAAAGAAACAACATCCTTTGAGCATTGTTCTGCTTTGCCTATAGCATGTAAAAGAAAACGGTAGAAAAGAAAAACAAGAATAATAAAGACAAAGTAGAACAGTAACATCATAAACTTTCGGTTCAAGCAAGCTACTGAAAATGGTCAGAAATTCAGATTACATGAGCACTTAAAATATCATTTAATACGCCCACACAATAGAATCACAAGTGTGGCATTTGTTTAATTTCTTAGCTTTCCTTGTATAGGGACAGATCAAATGTCAAAATGCTCAGATCAAATGGTTGATCAGTAGACTGGGTTGTTTGTGAACTGCTTGGCCTTTTCTATGTGTGTGTGAGAATGTTATAAATTTATTTCATCTCCTAATTTAAGAAACGGTGATAAGATAATGTAGCGCCCTCCATCTCCTTGGCAAGAGGGAGGACATCTCACTCACTGCTTGAGTTTCCAGGATCTTTATTACCTAGAATGTGATATGAAAAAGGAGGGGTCCAGAATGTAGAGAAAACTATACAGATAGTGCAGCATATATAAAAACTACAACAAATATAGCAGATAAAAGCTTCTAAGTCCACCTTTGTGATTTTTAGAAAAGTAATAGGATTGGTTCTACTAAATGTAAATGAAAAAAAAACTACCTCACAATGCTCTCTACTGTACATTCATGTTTATTTTCCTTTTATGATTAGATTTTTTTTTCTCACTACTGACATCATTGGTGGTGAAAGAGGCTTTTACCTAAAATAGATGGTTAAGGAAAGAAATTCTTGGATGGAAAATAAAACAATTGTCTGTTGACCCTTCTATTTTACATGGTCATATAGAAGTGCTCCTTTAGTGACGGCTCAACTATTACTGCAGTACCATTCATAACTTGACTTTGAATTTTGTTTTATTCAATCATATTTTGAACCCTCTCACTATAGGCCTGGAAGGTACTGAAGTAGATAGACACTGTCAGTTTTCTTTTGCAGAAATATATACTTTACTTGAGGAGAAACTAGCTCCATATTCACCAGCACAACCAGCCTTTCTGAATAATTTCTAAACTAGCTCTGGATAGTGGAATCTATGTGGCACTAGGATTGAAATGAATTTACAGTTACTTAATTTTCAACAAAGGTACCAAAACACAAGTAGGGAATGACAAATTATATAAACAAATGGTACTGAAGTATCTGAAAAACATTCAACTTTCACCTCTATTTTACACTACACTCAGTAATTAATTTGGTATGCATCTAACACCTCGATATAAAAGCTGAGGCTTACAGATTTAGAACAAACCAAAGAATATCTTTGCAATTAGTAAGTGAAAGTTTATTGTGACTCAAGAAATAATAATCAGAAGAGTTTTAGTTTGATAAGTTAGACTATCAACATTAAAAATTTTGTCATCTAAGATATTAAGTAAATTAGACAAGACACAGACTGATAGAAAATATTTGCAAAACATATATCTGAAAAAAGACTGGGATCTAGGACATATAAAGAACTACAACTCAGAGATGAGAGGAAAAAATGTGCTAAATAATTGAGCAAAACTTCACAAGTATATACACATAGCCAATTAATTCATGCACAAAAAGCTCCTTAATATCATTAATCCTATTTTGAAGATAACAAAATACAACATATTAACCACTGTTTCATTCCTATTATGTTGTTTTGAAATCCTGCATCATTGTTCTTTTTTCATTTTAAAATTTTAAAAACTGTCATCAGTCCTTATGGAAATGCAAAAAACTTAAAAACACAGTCAGGTACAGTACACACACATCAGAATGGCTAAAATTAAACAGACACAAAGTATCAAAGATTGGCTAAAATGTGAAACCACTAGAACTCTTGTCCACCTTAAGAGATGTAAGATAGTACCATCATTTTGGGAAAAGATTGAACTATTTCTTATGAGACTAAACATGCTCAACTAAAATACCCGACAACCCAACAAATCTCATGCCCATATATTTACCTAAAAGCAATGAAAATATGTGACCATAAAAAGATTTGTTCAAGAATGTACATGGCAACTTCATTTGGCATCACCCAAAATAGCCAGTAATTGAAGTATTTATCAACAGGAGAATGAACAAGTGGTGACACATAAAATACTACTCAGGAAAAAAGAAATACACTAGTGATAAATAAAACAGGTATGAATCTAGAAGTTTTTTATGCTGAGATATAGAAGCTTTATAGAAGAAAATATAATGTATATGATTCCATTTACATGAAGTTCTAGAAGAGTCAAAAACCAGTCTCTATTTGATAGCTACTGTTAATGTCCGGTTGTCTTATTGTAAAGTGCTGTGTTGCTTAGGTTGTTCTGTTCTGATCTGCTTTGTTCTGCCCTCTTTTGTTTTATTCTCTTTTAAAAAAAGAAAAGAAGTGTCTAGTAGGGAAAGTATGATAACCGCCCTACAACTGGCTCAGGGTTTGATGAGGGAAATTTATCAGGCAGGAATAATGTTTCTTTCATATCTTTACATGGGTTTGAGTTACACAAGTGTAGACATTTTAGAGTGTTGTATGCAAATTTTGCCTCAAATAGAAAGAGGAACCATAAATAAATAATGACATGTATATTGACATGTGTAGGGGAAGTGTACTGATTTTTACAACTTTGTAATATGTCAAAAATTAAGCTGGATAGTGTTCGCTTTGGCAGCACATATACTAAAATTGGAACAAAACAGAGAAGATTAGCATGGCCCCTGGACAAGGAAGACACACAAATTTGTGAAGTGTTTCATATTTTTAATAAAAGAAAAATGATAGCAACCAGGGTTTAGACTTTGTGGAGATGGGAAGAGACCCTGGGAATAGGAGGAGAGGACAGAGCAGAGAGAAGGGGACGTAAAAATGATTCAGTAAAAATGTGTATTACTAGCTCCCCGAGATGAATGTCATTAGTATGTACTGCAAATGTATATCAATAAATTTAATAAGATAGATAAATGAACAGAGGGTAGAGAAGTGATAAAAAAATGCATAATGAGCTGCAAGTTGTAGAATCTCCATGATGGGGCTTTGACTGTAAAATTTTCTCAACTTTTTTATATGTTTAGAAGTTTTTCTAATAACATAATGGTAGTGGGAAAGGCTCTGCCTCTCACTTATGCCACGGGTCATTAATCTCTTGAACAAATTGCTTTATCCTAGTCTTCTCTCCAAACTAGAAAGCAGAACCCACACTAGATAATGTACAGATGGAACTGAATTCAGAAAGCGTCTAAACCCAGGATCCAGTGGTCCAATCTGATTGTTTGCTCTTTGCAGTCAGCGCTCTGTGTAATTAAGATTATTTTAAAAGTTGGAATCATAAAATAGCCAATTTTCATAAAGAAAGTGGGATTTATTTTAATGTTAATAATACTTTATCCAAATAAGCTTCAGCCAACGCATGAGCAGAAATCACTCCAGGCCTCACTTTGACCTACACCAAGAGCTAGAAGACTGTTTGAATCCAGGAGCACATTTCCTGTCTCTTGCCAGTGCTCCCAGTTTGCCCAGCGACTTTGTGCTTTTCTCTTTTCTGCGCTCTTTTACCTCGGACCACCTGGACAGTGGAAAATAGCCAAAGCTTTCAAGTTCACCTGTTATAGTTTTGGCCACCCTTCAAGCCTATCTTTCTGTCTCAATCCCAAAGTCCAAAGCAGATTTAACTGACCCAACTTGGTCCAATCCAATACAGCTGGAGGGCAAAGCCACGTGTATGAATGTAGCTATCAACAGTGTACTTCTGTGGGCAGCTGGAAACGCAGGCAGTTTTGTTAAAGTTTTGCACACATCCCGAAAGATGTGTGCATTTGTCCAGATCATCATGAGCAAGGGAGTCTGTTTTTAACTAGAACTGTTATAAGCCCAGTTAGGTCAACCACAGAACAGTATCCCAGTAAAGCATCATGGGAGGGAATGTTCCCTACCTTGTTTTGGTATACTTTCTTGTAACTGGGCATGGAATCCTGCCTAAACTGGAAATTGAAGTTGGTGATAATGAAGGGAAAAAGCTTTTTAAAAAACAATATTATATCATCCCCTTTTAATTAGTGCATAGTGATTATAACAGAGTAACAGGTTTCCCTGTGATATTTTCATAAATGCATATAATAAACTTTCATCACAGCAAAGGGAAACAACTTTATATTAAATCCCTAAATACTACAGATCTCTAAGATATGCCCCTCTGCTGAATGCAATAGATTACACTGCTTTTGCTTCACTAAGAATCAAGGAGCTTTTTCAAAATGCAGCTTCCTTTCCCCTGTTGTAGGGGTTCTACCCCAGCAGAACTGATATCAGGCTCAGGAAGCTGTCTCCATCACACACAATGCTGAGGTTACTGGTTTGATACCATGTAGTCCATGGGTAGCTTTGTCAGGAGTCATAACCTTGGCTCTCCAATTACATCACAATGTGACAGCTGGTCCCATGTTGTCTTTGGGGTTCACATATGTATTAAGTGATGAGAGTAATGAAAGAACAGATATTCAAAACATCATGAGAAAATTCCACATTTCCCAGGTGTCTACTGGCTATGCGGCTTTGTTCCAGGATCCCGCTTCTCTGAATAGTGGCTGGAATGTCCTCAATCTCCATGCCCTCATGATCCCTTATTTTATTCTTTAACTTTTAGGATGGAAAGAGATGCTGCATTTACACAGAAAAAGGCAGAGAGGGCATGCCTCAGAGTCCACCTCAGGGAAAAGTACAGGCTCCCCAAGGTAAGCTATTCTGAGCACGGATATGCCTCATCATTTCCTTTATTTTTTAAATCATTTCCTAATTAATATAAAACAGGCAATGTTTGAATATCAGCAAAGGCTGGGGCATGTGACTATGTATATACCATAATTTACAGATTTGATATGGTAAAAAGAGCATTGAGCTGGAAGCTCATAAAAGCTAAACTCTAGTTATTCAACCTCTATAAAATTCCATTTCTATTGAAAAAAATGAAGTTAATAGCTATGGATGACATTTTTATGTAAATATATCTAAAGAATACAAAAATTCTATACATAAGTACATAATGAGGATAATTGTAATAGCTGACATTTGTTAAGCTGTTTTTTGGTGCCAAACACTATACTTTGCATATATTAATTCATGTAGTCCCTATTATCACCTTTTTGGTATAGCAGAGGAAACAGAGCTAAGTAAATACCTTCCTGCCATAAGCCACACAGCCAAAAAGGAAAAAGCCCAGGGTCTTAACTCCCATGATCTTCTTTTAAATAGAGACAATCAATTGCTTCTTTGGGGAGATGACTTAGTAGTTTGTCACCCAGTAGTATCACATCCAGGTCAGTGCTGGCTGGCAACATAGCCATCAGTTTAGGCTGGCCTTGAGCTCACTTTGTAGTCAGGGCTTGTCTCAAACTCATGATGATCCTCCTGCCTCAGCCTCCCAAGTGCTGGGAGGCACCATCTGATTTAAGCAGCACAAGTCTTATTTAGGTTGAAGCAGAAGTCAAATACACACAGAGAGAGACACATACACAGCTGGGCATGCACCTTCCACAAAAGTTGAGCTCATTGAGCCATTTTTTTTTTCTTTTTGTCCTGGGAATCCAACTCAGGCACTTGTGCCACAGACCTACATCCTCTCGAGGCTCTTCTTAATGGTTGCTCTGTTACCTGTCTATACAGATCTAAGGAGAATTGGGTTTCAATTCTGGTTCCACCACTGTTAACACTGTACAACTTGAGCTGGCTTTTAGGAAACCAGCAGATGGGCTCAGTGCCCTCATCTACAAAATGAGGGCAATAATATCTAACCCCATAGGGTAAAGCTTCATTTGAAATGACATAAAGGACCTCGGCAATATCTGACAAATGATAGGGGCTTAATAGATGATGGTGCTGATGCTGCTGTTCTAACCTTATTTCTTGATAGTAGTAACAAAGAGTCTTGAGGACTGGGTGAGCACACTGGTGTGTGTAATCAGTGCAGCAACTGGAGGCCCTGAGCCTCAAGGATCTGAGCTTTGATTTCTTTTTTCCTCCCTAATGGTGAGCTAGTAGTGTTTCTCATTTCTGTACTCTCCAGGTTGAACACCTTTAGGCTTAGCAGCAAAGTTTAGAAGTTCCTCAAGTTAACAATGGAGCCCAGTAGCTTTCTTTGTATGGCTTAACCTTGATTGTATGCCCGTTCTCTAGCTGCTTCAAATGCATAATACATTTGCGACCTCATCTGATTGTTTTCTTGGACATGGCTGAGACCTTATCATTCACCTAATAATCTGTTACCATAACCTCCTTTCAGTCTTGAAAAAATTGCAGCCTGGGAGGGTTGAGTAGTTTTACCAAAATCTACAGCTAGGAAGCCACAAAACAAGGACTGGAACTCAGGCCTGCCCACAAAGAAAACAGAACAAACAAAAGAATTTGACTATCACTCCCTCTGTGCCCAATGTGTCTGCTGTTTCTACTTTTAGTTTTCGAATGTTGGAGGGCAGTCTTGAATTCCACCTGGCTTATAAGTGCACTATTAGACATTTGGGACAACTTACACTGCTTCACTATTTCAAGTGAAGTGTCACCGGTCCCACCACAGAGACTAGGGAGAATCCATTGCCACAGGACCCTGTGTGATAGCCTGAATTCCAAATACAATTCAAACACAGACAGGAGAATTTCACTTGAGAGCAGTCCATACACCTCATCATTTACTGCATGCAGAGTTACTTTCAGATAGGGACCTCCCTTGGGCATTTTCATGTTGTGATTGCATTCTTACTTGTGGTGGGTTTTTTTGTTTGGTTTGGTTTGGGTTTTTTGTTTTGTGTTGTTTTTGTTTTTGTTTTTGTTTTTGTTGAGACAGACTCACTATGCAGTTCAGGTTGGCCTTGAATTCACTATGTAGCCCAGATTCGCCTTGAACTCAAGGCAATCCTCCTTACAGGAGTGTGCCACCATGCCTGGTTTATGACTGCGCTTTGTAAAAATTGATTCTACACACTTCACAAGACTTTCTCCATGGTATGAAAAGTAATGACAATGCTAATAATACAATTGCTTGCTTTTTGGTAAAACACATGGAGATTCTAATCCAGCGTAGTTACCAATAAAAACAGTACTTTCTAAGAAACTACACAAACGGAGAGGGAGCATCATCAGAGCATCATCGTGTTGCACTTAGTCCATTTTCACCGGCTGGGGCTAACTTCCCAGTTTTCGGTGCAGCCCGGCCCTTGAGAGCCTCCTTTGCTCCTGCGCTGTCACTTGTCGCCCCTTCTTCCTCACCACCACACACCTCCCCACCCACCAACAGGGGCTCTGGGCACAGCAGGCTTTTGATAGCCCACATAAGGAGTAAGAGCTCTGGGGGACACAAATTTTCCAGGGTAAGATCAACACCAGGATGGCGGCTTCCTCTATCGAACAACTGCTCTGGTTCACAGGATCCTGGTTTGACCTTGGAAGGCGGAGTACGCCAAGACCTAATCTCCGACGCCCCCTGGTGGTTCCCGGAGCCGCGACAGGTCCTGGTGGTAGCAAGATTAGGGTGGGCCAAAAAATAAATGTCAGTAGGCAAGTATGGTTTTTTGTTTTGTTTGTTTCTTCTTTTCTTTTTTCTTTTAGTACCCGTATTTTTGCTACTCAGGATCAGGATTAATATTATATGCTCCCATGATATACTGGGAGGGTGTTACTGATTGCCTGAAAACTAGGACAATGAGATTCTGATATGACAATAATTGCAGAGGACTTGAAGGGATTGGAATATTGAGCCTGGAGAGAAGACAGATGGGGAAATGAAGGTCATGGGGCATACTGACCTCCCAGGACTTGAAGACCAGTCCTCATTTAAATACTGAGTCCAGGGTGGCACACCTCTGGGGGCTCTGCAGGGCACATAGGGTTTCATATAGGAGCCCTTGCTAGTGGAGTCTTTAAGATAACTTCAGAAAACCACAGTGGGAATCTGAGCTAGACGCTAGTAGATGCTACATTAAGGATCCAGAGACCCTGGACTGCCTGAAGATGCCATTTGTGACACTAGAGCTGGGACGGAGAAAGTTGCTACAGACTCCAATGAGCCTAAGCAAGTGGAGGAAAACAATGCAAAGAGGCAGGCACACAGCAGCCCAGGTGTTCTGGGAAGTCTGGACCAGGTAAGAGGTGCTAGACTGGAAGTGGAGCCACAGAGTCATTACCTGGATCCACTCTCGTTCATGTTAGGAACATGTTACTCATCTCTTGCCCCCAACTCTCTAAATTCTCTTACTAGAAAAATATTAGGTTCCTGGACAACCACAATACTTAGACTTCTTAATACCAGTGCCTGAGTGGTATTTCTTTTCATTAAACTTAATTTTTTATATTCAGAAAAGCACATCTCATAGGTGCACACTCAATGTACAATCCTAAAAACTATATAAATTTAGGGACTTGTTGAAGATTATAAAGTTTATTGTGATAACAGGGACTAGGACTTCATTCCTCAGATATGTTTCATTTTAAGAGGATAAAACAGAATAAAACCAATCAAAACAAACCAGCATAAGAGTTACAGGACTTCAAAACATTACAAAATCAACAATAATTACCATAATGCCTTCTGATGTCTTCATATAACTGCAGATAACTTTGGACACAGTAAAAATCAGAACAGAACAGAAACAATAAAAACAAAACAATGAATGCAATAAAGGACTTCAAAACAAGACAATAGTAAATCCAAAGGTGCTACCATAATATATGTTGCTATCTTTGAAATAGTTGCTCCTGCCATTGGATTTGACATAATCAAACAAAACCAAAGAGAATAAAACCCAACCCAACAAAACAATGAAAATGATATAGGACTTCCAAAACAAGACCATAGGGAATCAACAGTGGCTACAACCCTTAGAAAGAGATCCCCTCTAGATGCCACACTGCGTACCACTATCCTCTGAACCTATGATCAGACCACTGGCCCTAGACCTGCAATGTTAGTGAAACACTAATGCACCACAGGCATCCAGTTGTGTTTCACATTGATAGCTATCATCACAGCCTGTGTTTCTCCAGATACACCAGTCACTTATAGCAGGGATGGGGTGGGAAAGGGAGGTTGGTACTTATTGTTTGCCAGCCTGCACACTGGAAGGGACTGGCGTCTGGCTGTTCCAGTCTGGCAGGGACCCACACATGGCACTGGTTCCCAGACTGGGCTTGCTTGCTGGTGTGGACTTGTTCTTTCTACCCCTAGTCCTTGAATGGTACTGACTAACAGAGAGCAGCTGGGGTCTGGCTGTTCCAGCCCAATGGCGGGCATTCTTATTCTTCATCCAGTAATGTTTCGCGATGCATTCTCCTCACACTACTTCTGAACAATCTTCCCCATGGTAGTAGATGTTAGAGTCTATTACACTGGCCAACAAAGAAAAGGATGCTAACAGAGAGCAACTGTCACCAGGACTTTAGTGGGTATCTCATAACTTCCCCTTCCTGCGAGATCTGCAGAATATGTAGCCCTGTGCCATCCTCTATAATCCACATTGGGTGATCAATCACAACAGTAATATTAACAGTCCATGGGGCACCGGATGAATTCAACATGTCTTCTGGCTAACAAGTGATGACTCCCAGGTACTTCATTCACAATTCCCCAGGGTCACCATCACAGTGGTTTGCACAGCAGCAGGAATTGGTTCTGGATCTTTCCCCATACCAAGGCCCAACAGGGAGCAGATTTGAGAGAATGTCTTCCCAGGAGCTGTCAGGTCTAATGAGGATAACTATGTCACATTTTGGAATAAGGACTGTATTTTCTAAAGAAATTATTTGGCTAGGATTTCCTATTAAAAGAGAGTTTCACTTTATTGCTGACAGGGGAAAGCAAATTTTTAATCTTCAAAAAGAAACAAGTTAGGGCCCTCGTCATCTGGACAATCAGCAAAAGATCTCATCTGAGTGTATTGTTAATTGCTGAAAACGTACTATTTGTCATATCCGTGTCTTTTCATGACAGTTGTTAATTGTAGTAATCAGATAAATAGCCAAAGAAGTGCAGTAATCAGGTTGCAGTAACTTTATGTATACATCTGTATCAGTCCTTATAATGTGCACATACAGGTATCGGCCTTATGTTAATAATCTGCAGCTTTCAATTACAGATCGCTGGAAGATTTAGGATGCCTAAAGGAATCCAACATGCTCAAGTTAATTTGGGATCACGCCCACCAAGTATTCCAGCCTGCACCTTCTCTATTGCCATCTCCTTTACAGAGAATATCCTGTCTCTCCCACAATCAGTGTGCTCACAGAGCATTTTCTGAGTGACCATGTCTTTCCATGTCTCTTTCCTTCAACAAGCCTGGTTCTCACTCTGCAGAAATCACTTTCCTTCAGATGTTCAGCAAACTGTCTACACTCATCAGAGGTTCTGCCTTTTCTTTTAGGGCCTTTTGCTTTGTTTAAGGCTAGTGGTCACTTCCTGAAGCCCTCTCTCTCCTCTGCTCACTCTTTTGGTTCTCATTCTCCTCCAACTCTTTGTTTCTCATGTGTTACCCTTTCCCAGCTGGCCTCCACACTTTGGAATGTTCCGGGGTGCTCTCTTGATCAGCTCTCTCTCCACCCGCATCTGTACATTCGCCCTGGATGGCCCCATCCAGCTGTTGGCTTCAGCTCCCATCTCCAAGTGGCTCCCTCTCACTTCTGTATCCCCAGCCCAATTCTCCCTCCTGCTTGTCACTGCCATCTCTCCTGGCTTGGACACCTCAAAAACAGTACATGTTCACCTCCGAAGTATAGTGTTTCATTATCCTCCAAATCTGCTCCTCCCCAAGTCTCCATTAGTGGCTCTCTCAGCCACCCAACAGTAGGCTGAAACTGGAAGTCACCCTTGACTTCCCTCCCTGCTCCAGCCTCACATCCTGTAACACACTAGGTCACCATAAGTCACCTGTAGAACTCTCACCTTGCCCCCAGGTGTGAGCCTCATCATTTCCCATCTCTGCTGTGTCCACAGCTCTTATGTAGCGTTGTTATTTTGAGCCTCTGAACTGTGGAGTGAAGTTTCCAAGATGTACATCCATTCCTGTTCCTTCCCTGTCTTGAAAATAAGGTTTACCATGACTTTTAAAAATGAAGTCCAGAGACTAACCTACATACCATGGTGTAACTTCTGTCTTTCTGGTCTCACCTCATGCTACTTCTTGCCTGGACTGAACCCCACTCCCCTTTCTGGCCCTGCACCTGCTCCCCATGGTCCCTTTTCTTTTTGTAAAATTTTTAGTGCTGCTTCTTCTAGGAACTTCTATGACCTCCTTTCCCCCACCTAAGGCTAGATTGGTGACTTCCTCCATGTCTCATTCATACTGACGCTGTGGTGCTTACCTCTGCATTACCTTACAATCCCGTATACTTATGCCCACTGTGTGCTCCTTGACAGTAGGGCTGACTTTTCCCTCTTTGCCTCCAGTGCCTAGCAGGGGGCTGGCATACAGAAGTGGCATGTTTATGTACATACACATGCACATGCACCATGTTTGTTGAAGAATGAGTATTAAGTGGAAAAGGGGAAAATATACCCAAAGAGCAACATGTCAAAAGTCAGCAGGAAGAACTAATCTGTCATAAATTTTCATGAAAAGAAAAAGTCTGGAATGACACTACAATTTTATATAAAACACAAGGATTATATTATAATCAAAATGTCATATTTCTTCAAATACAGGGAGTCATGTGTTTTAAATCAAGCCACAAGATTCTTTCTAAAGGCAAATAGGTCCTGTCCCCAGCCAATTCAGTATGTATATGTAAGTCAAGCCAAATTAATAAGAGAAAACAGTTCCACAATGACCCCTAATCCTATTAACAGAATTGTCACTCTGGGTTAGTCATTGAAGAATAATGTTGTGCCCCTGCTGAGCTATACGATTTAGTTACACCTGGTGTTTGTCTGCTGTATTAAGGGCATGGTTCATTTTGAATAAAGATGAATGTAGAAGAAAATCTCAGCAGAGAGATCTTTAAACAGTCCAATTGAAAGCTTCATTAGAATTGAACTTAAAAGTCGCTCCCTAAAAACTAATAAAGAAGATTCTTGCAGCCTCTTTCTGATTTCAGCCCTTAGGAATGCTCAGCAGGGTCTAAGACTCCAACCCTTCCTGCTTTGCAGCAGCTGTTTCTGGTGGTGGGGAGGCCACCAGAAGTCCTCTCGACCACCCAGTCTTCCTTCCCCTCCTTCCCCTGCCCCAATTCCATTTGCTCCTCCTCCTTGAGCCTTTGGAAGAACAGGGACTGAATGTCCAGAGGGACATGAGGACAGGAAGAAAGCATCTTGGGATACTAGTGAAGCAGGGTTCCAGGTTGTGTTCTGCAGCCACTCCCCTTCCTTAGTTCCCAAGCAGTCCTCCCTAGACGGTGGGTGCAGATCACTTCCCTTCCACACATGGGAACACCAGCTCAGTCAGGGAAAGCAGCTTCTCAGATCACACAGCAGAACCTGACCCCTACAGCCCATGTTTCCCACTAGGCCATTCCGGCAGCCTTACTGCACTGACAAGGGGAATCGTATTTCTAACTTATCTTCACCACTGGAGGCCTTGGTTTCCTCATTTGTAAATGAGAAGCTTGGAGCTTCTTCACTCCCTGTAAAGAAAACCATGCAAGGTTGGCACAGTCAAGGTCTGGAAATTCCTCTTCCATGCAGGCCTCAAATGTCCGTATTTTAATCAGAATTAAAAACTGATTCCCTGCCAGGTGCAGTAACTCATGCTTGTGGTTCCAGCTCCTTAGGAGGTTGAGGCAGGAAGATTACAAGTTTAAGTCCAGCCTGGGCAAGTTAGCAAGAACTTATCTCAAAATCTTAAACAAGGGCAACCTAGGGACATGACTCAGTGGTAGAGCACTAATCCAGAGTGTGTGAAGCCCTAGGTTTAATCCCAGTACCACCAAAAAAAGAAGAAAAAGAAAATTGGGGAAAGAAAGAAAGAAAGAACAAACTGCCCATTATTTAAAAAAAAAATCAAATCCATGGCATCTGTCCTTTTCTGAGTGTGTTGGAGATATAACTAGTAACTAAGAGGAAAAATAGCAGTAGGAACAGCAAAGAAGCAGCCAGCAAACCCAACATAGGCCAAGCCAAACAGTGGAATCAACTGGGAAGCTTCTTAGGTAGCACCTTACTTGGAACCAGAACAAAGAGAAGGGACTGTGATGAGTGCTTGCTGAAGGCAGTTACCACACAAACTCGCAAACAGCGGCTCCCAACTCGCAAACAGTGGCTCCCAACTTAGTTCCTGTACACCTAGCTGTTTGGTGTGCTGTACACCAAAAACAATCCAGTGCACCAGAACGGAAAGCGGATTTACCTAGCATCAGTCAGACTAGTATTTGTTTGCACACCAAACTGACTAGACTAAAAGCACTGAACTCTCAGCTTGTTAAGGTCAGAGGCAGTTTATCACTATATCTCAAATTAAATCGAAGATGGGAGGTCAGCATATCAAGATCCCAGGTATAGCAAGTTAGAAACCCAGTGTGTTGTCACTCACAAGGAATGACAGCAGCTGGATATTGGGGGCTATTTAAATAATGGAGTATTAAGCCCTGGCAATAAAGATAATAAGTTTGGTTAAAAATAAGAGATTAAGATGGATTCTGGCCAGCAGGCATAAAAATAATTAGCTCTTAACTGTACAGAACAATATCCCAACTTCACAAGATTTCTAGAAAAGAGATCTCTGACACAGAGCCTCCAAGAACAAAGTGCACCCTATACAAATAAGCTCCTGATCATATGCTGGGCTGTCTCTGGCTCGCTCATTTGTTCAAGCTCTTGTCCTCAGCAGCCTGTACCCCGGGATGCCTCTGGCCCTCAGTGATGCTGATTCATATTGGCTGTGACTGCACTTGTGTTTGGGGACTGTAATGAAGCATTACTGCCTTTCCTTGAAGTGTGAATTATGTCAAAATATTCCTCCCCCCAAACCACCTAGGATTTGTCAGTGGACACAGACAGTCTGGACAAGACAGTCATTGTTTGAATGGTAGACAAGGTCCTGTCTGCAGAGTGATTCATTAGGAAGGGTGGAAACAAGGCTGCAGTGTCCCTTGATCAGCCCCAGTGATACTCCTTAATTGCTTCTCTGTCTTGCCTGTCTCTTAGGGGACTGTGCTCTCCTAACTTCTGGCTCACTGTCCAGGCGTTCTTTATCTCAGGAGTCCTTTCTCCAGGGACCTGGACACAGAGCTGCATGCCTCTCTCTGAAATATTAATAAACACAACCAGCTTACAAGGCTGTTTCACAGCAGATCCTGTTCAGCCTGCTCACTAATCCTCTGAGTGGCCCTCGAATTGGGCATCAGACATGGGAGGGAACTTGTCCAAGGTCACACAAGGAATGAATGACAGATGTGGGACTTGAACCCAGGTCTTCGGACTGGAAGTCTCACAGTCTGGCCTCTGGTGTAGGCCACCTTGCTGGGTGCAGATTTTACAAATGAGACCTGCTCACCAATCTGAGGTCCTAGGCTAGCTCATTTGGTGAGGACCAAGTGCTAATGAGGCCAGAGGCCCAGGTTTAGTCTCAGAGGCTTCATTTTGTCCTCTAGCTAGTCACTGGCCCCAGTTCATTGTTCCAGCCCTAGTCAGAAGTGTCCACAGCACAGCTACAGTCCAGGGCACTGCTTCCTGAAGTGGAATGACTGCCTGTAGCAGCCATGCTTTAGGAGAGCAGGTAGCATTGTTCCTCTAACACAGTAGTGAATGCAGGGGTCTGACCACAGCCACTGATGACACTCGATGTTGCTGTTGGATCAGGACACCTGGGGTTACCTCTCTGGCCCCCTCTACAGATTCCCTTGGTTCCTCCTCAGCCACATCCCTTTACATCAAGTGAGGAGTCTGCAGAGCCCCAGGGACATGCCCCCAACTCCCCCTCTCCCTGTCACTCTGGCTGCTCAGGACCCCATGTGCTGTAATTCCTCCCCAGGCCTGTTGGTGTGGTGGGTCTGTGCTCCTGGGAGTGCACTGAGTTGCTGACCTGAGAAGTGGGGTGGGGCCCACAGACCAGGTCCCCCAAGCCTTTCCCAGTTAAGGGTGTAGCTAGGGACGGGGAATCTGCAAGCCAGGCCACAAGTCAGAGACGTGTGTCAGTTCTCATGCTCCACAGCCCTCAAAGATGAGGGTGAGCCAGGCCAGGGGAACAGAGGGCTTGGCTACCTGGCTGGCCTTCCCCTATAGTTGATGGCCTAGTGCCGCAGGGGAAAGAATGTTTGCTTTGTTAGGAAAACCGGGCCTATTAGGTGAAAATGGGAGTCATCCCTAGACCAGAGGTGGAGTACCCAGACAGTAAGTCCTCCTGGTAGATCTAACCCCCACCAGCAGGATTATCTAGAGCAAATTTCCCACTCGCCTCTGAAGATCATTGTTTTTATGGTTAGCTACCACCAGTTGAATGCTTAACAGATTCTAATAACTCAATTATTATCTAATCCATCTTCCGCAATTGTAAGGCATATAGTACAACTACCAATCATAGATAAAGAAATAATGTTCAGAGAGGTTGAATAAGTTGCCTCAGGTCTGATAGCGTGTAAGTAGAGTTAATGTTCTCGCTCAGGTAATACAACTCAAGCCAATGCCCTTGGCTCCGGGCAGCACTGCCCAAAGAGGAGTAGAAAGGCAGCAGGCAGCTATGAAATCAAGCCACTGTAAGGAGGGTGAAACAGTGCCTACACATTTGCCTTGTATTAAGACTGCTACAGCTCCCTGAATCACTGAATAAATAGGTATTGTCTGTGTCTCCATCCTGAAAATCTGCTAGGTTTTGAGACAGAAGAGTGAGCTGCAGTCAGTCTTCAAGAAATGCAGAGCAGTGGGTCTCAGACTGGGCAGCACCAGAATTTCTGGGAGGGCTGGCTAGGTGGAGCTCAGCCCGACCAGAGTTTCTGAACCAGCCGGACTCTATAAAATCATGGAAAACTAGCAAGGTCCCAAATGTGCTGATGCTGCTGGCTTGGGGACCCCACTTTTCTGAGGACAACTTTGGTAGATGTCAGGCAATCAAAATCCCTTCTCTGAAGTATAAAGCAAAATGGAATCTCAATACTTGACAAGCAGCATTTGGATAAAATAAACCCCCAAAGTCCCCCCTTAAAAGAAGAAAGCATTGCAAAGCTTCTCTGGAGGCAGCAGAGTGCTCAAGGATGGCTTTGTTAAGCTCTCCCCTGCAGTGAGAGACAGGAGAGACCCATTCCTTGTGAGCAGAGAAGGCTAGAGCTTTTGTCAGCTCTCCAGCTGCCCGGCCCTCCAGGCCCTGCAGCCATTAGTCTGTCCAGAGTAACATTCACTCACTGCCAACAAGGGGAAAGGTGCTGGAATTTCCAGGATGGTCCTTTGCAACCATTACATTTGATTTGGGTGTGGATCAGGAGGGCAGATATCTTCACTGGCATGAACTGAGCATAGACCCAGTAAAGTCTACTTTTTCCATCCCTCCTGCAAAAATGCCCAAAGGATGATCAGCCAGGAAAGCAGCCATTAGGGTGGATAAATAAATAGAAATGCGAGATTGGCTGGGGGCCCCTGGAGATTAACTGACTAATTAATCCCACAACAGTTGGACAAGGAACTAATTAATCCGTTAAGCCGTTGGAGGATCCAAAGAGTCAGTCAAGTTCAGGGAGAAAAATACACTCATCTCCTGAGGTCCTAGGGATGGTCCCTGTAAGGATCGTCACCCCTGAGGGCTTTTATCTTCCCTGCACTGAGGAGTCTGCCTTCCCAGCTCCTTCTGGAGCCACTCTGCTGGGGACCCTAACAACCGAGAGCGCTGGGACAGAGCTGTCAGACTCCACCTCTCCAACCATCAACTACAACTGTCAAGTACAAAAGATCTCAGCCATTAGGTCCCTCTGGCCCACTTTACACTTTAAAATGGGGGCTGTCACTGGATCTAGAAACAGTTGATGTTTCTTTCTGATCATTTTTACTTCCAGGCAGGCAAGGGGCATTCTGCTCTTCTTTGAGTGTTGGTTTTTAGTCCACCTGGGAACTCAACAGATGCTGCAGTCTTTCATAAATCAAATCAGTGGTCTGATTAAGGGGACCATTTTATCTCTACGTGATTTCATGACCTTTGGTAACAACTGCACAGCTGATCACAACCTATAGAGGTGGGCCTTAATGTAGGTTTTTCCCATCGTTATCTTTTTAGACACCCTTTAGTCTTCTGTACTGCTGAAACCCAGTTCACCATCTATTACAACCTGATCTCCAAAAATTGTCAGAGAGCCACCATCTGGAAACATTAGCTACTACAGCCCTTTCCACTTGATGGAGTTCTTTATGTTGTTCTCTCATTAAGACAAGTGGGCTCTATAGTCTAATCACAAAGGAATCCTGAAGACCAGACAGCATGGACTAGGAAGCTCTGGGGTGACCAGGCTAGAACCACAAAATGAAAGTCATTGGGTAACCTGGTGCTGGTGCCACAGCACAATGTGCCAACTGGAGCCTTGGTCCCCATGCTTCCCTTAACATGCATGTACTGTGTGCCAGGCCCAGTTCCAGGCATTAACTGGGTAAGTTTGGTTTTGACATGATGCTGGGTCCCCAAAGGCCTCACAGAAGAAGGAGAAAGGGCAATGGTTAAGCAGAAATTGTCACTGAAGTGTGATGACTAAAAATCATGAAGCCCTGTCTGATCACTGGCAACGCAAACCCCTTAGAGTGGATCAGTCAGGGCCCTGGGATCAGCCAGAGTGGGACTGGCAGTCTCTGCAAAACTTGCAAAGCTGCCCTGCAGGGGGGACAGGGTGAAAGTCCCAGCTTCAATGTGCAGAGAGGGCTTCTTAACACCCAGGCCCTGGGGGGACCAGCACTGGAGTTTCTGATCACATAGGCCTGAGGTAAGCCAGAGAATTTACTTCTAAAAGGCTCCCAGATGATGGTAGGAGAACTACCAGGTAGCACTATCTGGCAGTTGGAGAATTATCAGGTTAGAAGGATCTGGTCAGCTTGAGGAGAAGCAAAAGTGTAGTCGCCAAACCCAGAACTCTGGCCTCACCAACTGCCAGTAAGACAAGGATACGGTGTGTGTCAGTCAAGCATATCATTAGTTTATTCATGTTCAGACTTTCAATTTCTGCTGCTTTTACACTATATTTAGTGTGTGTTTATTTTTCACATAGAGTGAAATGGATGAGACCCAAATTCAGATGGCTGGAGATGATGTGGATTTACCTGAAGATCTTCGGAAAATGGTAGATGAAGATCAAGAAGAGGAAGAAGATAAGGATTCTATTCTTGGGCACTTACAGAATCTCCAAAACATGGACTTGGATACCATAAAAGAAAAAGCCCAGGCTACCTTCACGGAAATCAAGCAGTCAGCGGAGCAGAAGTGTTCTGTGATGTGAGGGGTGGGTGGGTTGGGAGAAGGAACCAGCCACCAGCAGGAAGCCCTGGCTCCTCTGGGGGCATGTGAGCAGCATATATTGTAACATAGCAAGCACCATTAGGAAAACCATGATGACAAAGTTGTCTATAAACATGTAGACAATAATTTGGTTACTCTAAATGTTTCTAAAAGAGCATCTAGCTAGCCCTTGCAGCAGGAAACATACTTTCATTTTAGTAACTATGAAATTTCACCATAAATGGTGATGCAGAATGCATACCTGCTTAAAAGTCTTTAGGACAACCAGGAAGAAACAAACAAAAGCAAATGTCATTTCCTCTTCCTTAGAGGCAGCAAGCACCTCACCATGTCCAACCACTGGCAGAATATCAGGTCCCTACAGAGAAAGATGTTGGGGTGTCCACCAGGAGCCACAGCTGCAGGCTCCAAGACAATCAGAGGTTATGTCACCTCTTACTATCTGCTTCTTAATGTTGATGATGATAATCAAATTTGGCTCTTTTGGGAGCAGTACTAGAAATTAAACTCAGGACCGCAGGCTTGCCAGGCAGGTGCTATGTCCCTCCTACTTGACTCTTGCATGGTCAAAGATGAGAAGTGGGGGTGGGGAGTAGACTTTACCAGCACTGTGACTGGGCTTGAGGGAGGAAAAGGGAGAGGCAGAAGGCCCACTGGGAAAGGCTACTGCTGTTGATGAGTTGAGTATAACTCTCTTATCTGAATTTGGTGATAGCAATGAGAACAAAGAGGGCAGAATGTTAAGTTAAATCTAGCCAGGTCTGGTGGCACAGCCCTGTAATTTCAGCACTCAGGACGTTGTGGCGGAATTGCTGTGATATTGAGGCCAGCCTGGGCTGGTCAGTTCAAAGCAGGTCTAAACTACAAAGTGAGACCCTGTCTCAAGAAGCAAAATCAAACCACAAAAACAGAAGTTAAACCAAGGTTTCTTTGTCTCTCTGTCCCCTCCCTACTTTTTCTCCTTTCCTCCTCTCCTTGTGTTTCTGTTCTCTCTACTCACCCCACCCCTTTCCTCTCCTGTCTCTCTCAATCTCAGCACCTTCCAATAAGTCACACTGGCATTCTGTGCCACAGTCTTTCATCACAGACATCAATATCTTTTTCCTAACAACTGTTCTCCCTCAAAGGGAATTATTCAAAAGACTCAGTAGATTTGTCCATGAAACATTTAGGGTTCTGATTTTCCAGAGAAACTAGTCATAGATTAGTAATGTTCATTGACAACTCTTTGTCATGAAGAACTACTCTATTAGAGGAAAAGGGAACTCAAGAAGTCAGGAGTGAGCCTGTTCTACACCCAGAGTTCCTGAATGTATTGTATGGAAGCTGCTGTATATTACAAAAATATGCAAATAGCACAAATTATTAGAGCTCCAGAAACTAAATCCTTGGTAAAGTTTATTTCTTCGTGGAAGTTCTGAGAGAGCATTGGTGCAGTATTTGAGGCTGATCAGCCTTGCAATCCACAAACCTTAGAACCCTAAGGTATATTTTAAGATCATACTGGTCTTCTGTCAGAACTGGCACGTGAGTTATGAATTGTTTTATAGATGAAACTTTAAAATACTTGTTGCTTTCAAAACTAGAAAATAATAGGTAAGATTTATACTTGGTTTGATGCCTGCCTTATTGTTGATGGGGTGGGTGGGATGGGTCGGTGAAAGATAGGTGCTGCGTGGGCCCTGTGTTTGTACACTTTGTTATGATGTATAATACTATGGCTGCCAAAGGATTCTCTCAACCAGCTACAGAGTGACACAGAAGACTTGCTTTCTTATAAAAAGTACAACCAACATTACCAAGGAAATCACTAAAATGTCATCCATCATAGCAACCCAAATTCCTCCAGTACCACATAGTCACTAACCCAGTAGAGCTATACAGCTGTTAAAAGAATGTGGCCATGATTTCTCATACATCACAATATCCCACACCATAACAATACCATAGCACACCACATAAACCCATAACACAGTCCATCAAGTCATACTACACCACCATACCACACTACACCGTACCATACCATACAGTGCACCATATTACCTCACCCCGTATCATATTATATTACGTCATGACAGGCACACCACATCACAGTGGATCACATCACATCCTAATCAACACCAAATCCCATGAGTTTGGGGAAGAGAGGGTTGTGTTTTAGGGTATTCACAGACTCCCTTTCCCTCTAGAGGGTAGATTAGTATTGCATTTGTGTGTGATGTTGATTGGAACAGAAAAGTCATGCATCATCAAAACAGAGAATCCAGTAACTTTAAATGACTAGGAGAGAATCTATTCCAAACTCACATCTACTGAAGGAATCCTTCCAAATTGTCTCCACCAAGCCTTACTCAAAAGCTTCTAATTGAACGGGGATTTAGCTCAGTGGCCTAAGTGCATGCTGGTCAAAAGCTTCTAGTAGTACAGAATTTACCATAGGCTGCTCCAAGAGAACTCAGGCACCAGCCTTTCCATTTGCAGGTATCTCTAATTGTTAACAAATTCTGCCCTGTCCAAAGCTGAAATAGGCCACATCTTCTGCCATTTGTCATGGTTCTTTGTATGGAGTTACATAGAATATGTCTGGGTTCTCTCTCAGCCCTTCCATGGTATCCCCACTCAGTTTTTTCTCCTTTAGGTAAGACATCCTTCTTTTAATCAATTCTCATCATACAATATTGATACTATTAACCCACTACATAACCATGCCATTGCTGTCTATTCTATCACCCTGTAGGAGTGAAGCTAGCCATGCAGAAAACTGAAATCCTGTCACCTTCCACACCCTGCCCCTGGACTCAACAATTGAAGCCATGCCTGAGTCCACTCATGATTAGGAATTGGGATTTTAGGCTCAATTTCACTAAAGCATTAGCTCAGACAAGTCATTTACCCTCCCTGAGATGTATTTTCTAATAGGAAAAATGAAGGAACTGGATTGCCTGACATTCCACAGTTCATTCTACGGTTTCAGGGTGATCAATATTAAATGAAGAATTAACTTGCAAAAGAGTACTGAACACATCATCACTGCTGCAGAACTAGACTTCAGCTCCTTCACCAGCTCCATCTGGGCAAGGGGTAAGGCTCCAGCGAGTGAGGAGAGATGGAGCCCTGATATTCACAACAAGGGAGAAAATCTAGAGATCAAGGAGCATTTTCTTTCTGCCAGAAAGAATCTTGAAAGAACACAGGGATAGATGCTGAAGAGTAAGCACCAAAAGACAAATTAAATGGCCTTTCCAACTCTGCCTGGAGTTAGCCTCGTCCCAATTAGAGGTGGACTCCCACAGCATAATGAATCAGGAGCCTTACTTCTGAAAGAATAGTGACATAGTGAGCTTAGATATTTAGAGGCCAGCTAATCCAGTTTGTGTGTTATATAAGATCTTCTGTTTTGCTCTTGGCACTAGAAATTTGGCCAAATTAACACTTACAAAGAGAACCGTTGGAGACAG